>JAVLUZ010000157.1:11222341-11413564 GCA_036768485.1 Mermis nigrescens | reverse complement strand
CATATCTGGCGCGAAGCGCCTAAAATTTGAAGATTTTATGTCAAAGATGGGTAATTTTTCCATCTTTCTGTGCATTATCTTACCATTCTGTGTTTTTTTTGTACAAGGTCCCTTTGTGTATGTATAACGATGGCCCCCAAACGTCTTTGTAGATTTTGTACATGCAAATTTTTGCGTACTATAATATGGTACAGTAGCGATTTTAGTGTGGTAAAACAGGGTTTTTCGACCTTTGGGTAGTGTATTTTAGCGAATTTCTTGGTCTGTATCGCCAAAAATTACTAAAAATTGTCTCATAACAGCGCGAAGCGTTGAAAAATTGGGCATTTTTCTATTCTAAATGCAAATTCTGTCATTTTAAAGATATATAAGACAAATAATTACTTATTTCGGCGCGAAGCGCCGAAAATTTTTGGGAATTTCACACCTTTTTACAGTTTTTATCTTCCCAAAAATCTTTGTACATGTACAAAGACGGTCTTGAAAAGTCTTTGTACATCGGGAAAAATCTTTTCCAAATACAAAAAAAACCGTGTTACCATTCAAAATTTTTCCCGGCCAAGGGGCGGCCGCCCCCCCCCCCCTCGCCGCCCGATTAAATACGGCCCTGTTCACGACGACTCGGATTAGAAAATCTAAAATATCGCTGTTCTCTTTACTTAGGCAAAAATCGAAGGCGAACATAAATTCGCCGTCATTCGCAACGGCGAACAGCAGCAAATTTTCGTCGGCGAAATCGTTGTTGGGGACATTTGTATGGTGAAGTATGGCGATTTGCTTCCAGCCGACGGCGTCATTATACAAAGCAATGATTTGAAGGTGGACGAATCATCTCTGACCGGCGAATCGGACGACATCAGAAAAGGCCTTGACACTGATCCTATGCTTTTCTCTGGTACATTTTTGTACTACCGTTCGATTTATTTCTTACTACTTGGCTTATTCACTTCCTCATATTCAAATTGCATTTTTTACATAGTTTATCATAATATGTATATCTTGGGCAGACATTCGCAGCATGGGAACTGGGGGGGGGTGAAATTTTAAAGTGCCTTTTTGGGCCAAAAAATGGGGGTACGCATCGAAAACATGGTTTTTCGGCTGTTCTGACAATGCTCTACCTTTCTAGAGCATAAAAACATGCGAAAATTTCGAAAAAATGAAAACGTCGAATAAATTGAACAAAATCTGGCCGAAACTTGCGTATATGGCGCGAAGCCCCAAAAATTCGACACTTTTGAGCAAATAGATAGCTAAAAACGATTTTAAAAAGCACATTTTTTACGAATTTTTTGAAGACATTCGAAAAATTGCGTAAATTTCTGGAAGGGGTGAAAATTTTTCTGGAGGGGGGGGTTTAAAACCCCTCAAACCCCTAAGATCGTTTATGGGTCTATAATAACTATTTGTATTTTCTTTTCTTATCCAAGGAACTCACGTAATGGAAGGGTCGGGGAAAATGCTAACAACAGCAGTTGGTCTGAATTCAGCTACTGGCATAATTATGTCATTGCTGGGTGCTGCAAAGAGTGCAGAGGAGGAAGAGAGGAAAAGACAAAGGAAAGAAAGTGAGTTCTTTGTATGGAATGTCATTTGATTCAGGTATTGTTTTGCCGGATCGTTTCAAAAAGGTTCAAGAAGGGATCTTCATCAAACTTTGTGTCAGGCCATTGTGTGTGCCTTGACATTACTGTAATAATTTTTGGGTCTTTAACTAGACATGCACAGCATGGAAATTGGGGAAGGGGAGGGGTGAATTAAAAGTGCCTTTTTGGACCCGAAAACGGTGAATACGCGTCAGACATATCATTTGTGGGCGTTTCTGACGATGCTCTGTCTTTCTAGAACCTAAAAACATGACAGATTTTTGAGAAAATTTCGAATAAATTGAACAAAATATAGTCAAAAAATTTTGGCGCGAAGCGTCGAAACTTTGACACTTCTGAGCGTGCAAATAGCTAAAAGGCTTAGAAAGGTACCTTTTCTTTGAATTTTTTTGGAAAATCGTAAAGTCTGGAGGTTGGTGAAAAAATGGGAGGAGGGTCAAAAGAATTTCTGAATGTGTGGCATTATAGATTAATAAATAAGTTTGTCGTAGGTCGTGAACATGCATGCACAGCATAACACGTCTGTTAATTAAATTTCGTATAAGTGTCATCTTTGTCTACTTTAGAGAAAACTATTTTTGGAAACCCTTTCTTCAAAATTGTTGAATGCAGAATGACTTTTCCCAAAAAGTGGAAAATAAATTATTTCATATGCATCTTATTTTTTATTCTACCGAAAATTTGGGTGCAGAATTCTGCTTTTAAATGAGGCAGGGATAAAACTCATAGCTAATCCAAGACATGGATGTTTAGTGGAATTTATAGCTTCAAAACGTCGTATAGAACAAAGAAAAATAAATTATTATAAATTTTATTCGCGATTCAAAATGAACTTATTGAACAATTCTAACGTACGTGCTTTTTTTGAACATCGATTGCGTTTAAATCAGTTAAGATTATCATAGTGACGCCGATAGGAATGTGTGATTTATATTCAGTTGTTGAAATGTGCATTTTGAAATTTCATTTTTAATTTTTGATGAGTTTTTATTTTATTATTATTCCATTATTCTATCTATAGTTCTATTTTTTCGCTTTTATGACAACGCACTGCTTTTGTACCTAACTCTTTGCAAACGTCTATTATTTCCGAGAATATGCTGCATTCTGTTCTTTAAATTTTTATAATTGAATAATTTATTTGCATTTCTAGGTCGGAAAACACGTAAGAAGTCGAAAGCTGCAATAGGTAAGTTTCTTCTGCATACTATTAGTCAAAAATATTCATCGTCGTTGAAAGGACTTTAAAATTTTCAGCTGATCCGCCGGAAGCTGCTCAGCCTTTCCTTACACGTAAGCTTTTAATTCTTCTTCACTGCGTTTCATTATATCCGGGGCCGTATTTAAGGAGGTAGGGGCGACCGTCTTTTGCCCTCTTGGTCGAAAAAAATTTTTTGAAAGGTAAGATAATGCATGGAAGAATGGAAAAATTGCACATCTTTGTCAGAAAATTTTTAAATTTCCGGCGCTTCTCCCCACATCTGAAGAATTTTTCACAATATTGCCTCAAGCGCGACAAAAAATGACGCTTGCAGCCTATAATGTGAGAGAGAGAAGGAAATTTCCTCGAAACTTCGAACTTTTATGATCGCAATAGGTAGAAAATGTTGAAAAACGTCGGGAAATTTGTTTTTTACGGACTATCACAACAACAAAGTTTTTAAGATGGAGGTCAATAAATACGCCTCCACCCTATCGGTGAATCCTAAACACGGGCCTGATTATATCGATTATTACTTGATACATTGCATAGATGCATCAGGTTAGGTTCGGCAAGGGGGAGGTAAAATTCAGACATGCACATCATGGGACTCCAAATCGCCAGACAGTATCTGCCTGTCTGATCCTTCAGGAGTGATACCCACACGTGGGCGTGGGAGGTATGAATCTCCCCCAGAAGGCCGAAACCCCCCCAGAAACCAAAATACTCCCAGCCCAGAATTCAATTTTTGAAATGTTTTCGTTTCTTTTTCGCAATGTTTTAATGCAAATGGATAGTAATCGATGAAAAACGTTGAAAAAGGTGTTTTTTGCCATACCGCTATTTTTAGGACCATTTATTGACCTCTGAAAAACCTTGCACCCCCAGAATTCTGGTGCTGCTCACCTATGGTAACACCCTCTCATCCCCATACGCATGTATGATATATTGCAATTTTGTTTCATTTATTCATTGATGATTGCATTGCGATTATATACGTATTGTACAAAATCTGGATTCACCCGTTATTGGAAAATGTAATCATTGTTTAAAAATATTTTCTAGTACTTAAGCTATTCGTTTTTTTCATTGCTAAACCTAATCCTATTCTCATCATAAATGCCTGGATTCTTAGCCAGGGGCGTAACTTGGATTGTATTTCAGGGGTGGGGCCTGGAAATTTTGAAGTCCTCTATATCTCGAGAAGTGTTAGGACATCGTGAAAATAATGGAATTTTTGATCGTTTCTCGACGAGATCTATACCATGATGAAGAAAAAATTTAAAAAAATCACTAATTTTTTTGCTTGATTTCAGACTTGGATGTCAAAAATCTATTGATAAACCTATCTGCATGACTAATTTCTCAATATCTAAATCAAGCTTGGCTCCAAAACACTGTCGAAATTATTGCTTTTAATTTTGTGGTTTTTATAAAGAAAACTAATGCAGAGAATAATCCAAAAAATTTTGATATATGGGTAAGCCCTTGTGAAGATTTTTTTTTCATTTTGGGGAGCCCGCTTCCCCCGGCTGGTTACGCCCATGACCTTAGCTAATCACTAACGTTTAAGATGTAAAATGTTAAAGGAATAGGAATAAATATTTCCTTACACCATCAACTAACAACAAGGTGTCGAATGACGGTTTAGCCAATGTTGCCATGGAAGCTACTGAATTGGTCGCTGCTAAGGTGATATCTGAGGAGATGCAGCAAAGGGATGAAGCCGGAAACAACCCAAAATCTGAACGTTCTGTGCTTCAAACCAAACTTACTCGATTAGCTATCCAAATCGGATATGCAGGTAAAAAATTCGTGGTTTAGCCGATTCTCTGTCTTCTGCTTTTGCTACTTTTTCGTATATTTACGCATTCTCGAATTGAAATATGTCATTAAACAATACTTATATTACGACCCTGGTTACCACATGAATAATTGCATTTATATTTGCATTCATGTGACCATAGGGCATCTACTGAGGAAATAAAATTACGATTTTAAATCCGTTCATAGTTTGTTCTTGCGTAGGTAATCTCAAATTTTCTAATTATGACTGGCCTGTGGCCACACAAAAGCATCGATGAATAGTTAGCATTATTCTTTCTCAGCATTTTAAAAGATCTTCAGAAATTTTGAAACTTTTCCCATGATTTTTAAAGATCGGATAATTTTGAAGAAAAGTCGGAAATTTGAAAAAATATTCGAATTTTCAGCAGACATGCACAGTATGCGAATTTCGGGGGTTGAACTACTGAAGTTCCTCTCTGTGGGCTTAAAAATGGTGGATATGCACCAAAACGTCGTTTTTCGTTCTTTCGGGCGATGCTCTGTCTTTCTATAGAATAAAAACATTAAAAAAATTCCGAAATTAAACAAATTTGAATAAATTGAAAAAATACCACCAAAAAATGAGTAAATGACGCAGAGCGCTGAAAATTTTCACTTTTGAGTAAATATATAGCTAAAAACGATTAAAACAGCACCTTTCCTGAGATTTTTTTGTAAACTTTTAGAAAATGGGGAATTGGGGGGGGTGAAAAAATTTCTGGGGATAAGGGTTCCCCAAGATCATATATGCTTCGTGATAGAGAAAGTAATTCGGTTATTCATATTCTGAAACAACGTCATATTTCTACAGGATGATTGAAAGCAACGTTTTACACGATTAGCTGCATTTTAAAATTTATTTTAATCTTTTATGTAAGAAAAACATGAAGTGAGACCGAAGAAATGCTATAATACGTAGTAGGTAGTTTTAAAAGCATGTAACGTGTAATTACTTAAATGTAGTATGTGAATTTCATTTCTCTGACCGCTCCAATTTTCCTTGCTGTATGCTCGGAGCGATGAAGTTAGGGAAATATCTTGATTAGAATGCTTTATTTTGTAAATATTTTAATTCGTTGGTTATAGCCAATTTATTGCTCAAAAATTGTAATGGACCCTGCTAAAAGGACACGCTGCAGGTGATTTTTTGCAAAGCTCTTGGGACTCTTGCATTGATTTTTTGGATCGATGTTTGTAAAATGTACAAGCACTTTTTAAGGCAAAATTAGGTGTAGAGATTCTTAGGTCTTTTTTACATTTTCCGTACCAATTCGAAGAAGTTTTGGCGCTTCGCACCAATCATTATTTACTCGTATGTAATTCGCATCGCATGTACATATATGTGTAGTGTGCCCCAAGCGCGCAGAGTAGTTATGTATAGTTCAAAGACGCGCCAAAATGATGAAAAAATAGTCAAATTTACGGTTAATTTTCGGAATTCGACGATTATATGGTAGAACATTTAAGAATGTGAAATTTTTCAGGGGGCGGTGAAAACTAATCGATTAGTCTCTCAAGAATCACGTAATTATGGCTGAAGCTGGGGAGGGTAGATAAGCCTCAGTTTAAATACCTTCCTCATTACTTTTCCAGCGTGCTCGCATACTGATCCATAGTCTGTTTCATTTAACTTTGAGGTTTTTGAAAAAGTTTAAAATGACTGCAAAAGTGTTTTAAACTGATACGGTAAATATGATATTCTACAGTATGTCGAGTCACTTGAAGACGTATGCCAGTGTTGAGCTGCATTACTACATCAAAAGTTTAAACCGCTTTTGTAGCCTAATTCTTGTGGAAAAATCTAAAAGAAAACGGCAAACTTAAATGAAACAGACTATAGTTAATATTCTCTCTCTTTACCAGGTTTCTTCATCGCCGTCCTTACGGTAGTAATTCTGATTCTGCGTTTTTCTATCGAAAACTATGGTCAAAAAGGAAATACATTCGACCTCGAAGATGTGTCCTACTTTGTCAAATTCCTCATTATTGGAGTAACCGTATTAGTCGTGGCTGTTCCCGAAGGTCTTCCTTTGGCTGTCACGCTTTCTTTGGCTTATTCCGTCAAGGTTAGAACTTTGCTTGCAAATAAATCTTTACGTACAGATAGTCGTATAGTTTTTAGTCAAAAGTGTGGGGTTAGTACACGAAATCTTAATTCGGTACACATATGGACAAGAACATCGCTTTTTTATTACGACAACAAAAGATACTCTGTAATATTCTAGTTTAAGAATTTGCCAACGTTGGTTTGAAGAGTTTGTTTCTACCGAAATTTCGGGGAACTCCAAAAAATGTTGGATGGCCAAACACTGACTCGTATATTTCATTCTGCTGCGCGTTTTAAGTTGTGTATCATATGCAAGAATTGGCGATCGAAAATTTGCCTTTTGTTTTTAAAATCGAAATCGGGACGAAATCGCGAGACTTATGCATTGGAGGATTTCGCTGATTCGTCAAGATGAAGTGTTTCTATTTTTCGGAACATTGGTTTATCTTCTAAATAGCATATTCATCGCCAGGCAACCAATTTTTTAGGGGGGCTAAGCCCAAAAAGGTCAAAAACAGCACGAAATAACGTTTAAAACGTCCAATTTTTCCGATTTTTCTTCATTTTGAGGGATCCGAACGAACCCCCTCTAATTCTCCTAGAGATACATGCCTGTTCATCGCATTATTATTTGCTTAATAAGCGTCGGAATCAACTGACAAAAAAATCAGTTCATTCATTGTATGGTTGTGTGCAGAGTTTATAGATTAATGCTTTTAAGAAACGGATTATTTTTTGTGTACGTATGTGTGCGTTTATTATAGGTACTGAATTTGGTTTATTTTGCAGAAAATGATGAAGGATAACAATTTAGTCAGGCATTTGGACGCATGCGAAACAATGGGCAATGCAACTGCGATTTGCTCGGATAAGACGGGCACTTTGACCACGAATAGGATGACTGTAGTCCAGTGTTACGTTGGAGGTGCGTTTAGTAGGATCATTTTGCACGTTGGATATGTGATTTTTATATACACGATGTAGCGCAATCACACATGCACACTGGGATATGGGGGTATCTCCCCTATCAGGACTTTTGATAAACATACACATACCCTTCAGCTTACTTGAACAATGGTCAGTTGTTTTTCCGTCCAACCTTTCAAATAGAAGGTGTTTTCTGGTTTTAAAAAGTGTACTATTCAAATTATCAGCTTTAAAATTGGCTGTCCAGCTTCGAAAATTGTCTTTTCTGGTTTTAAAAAGTGGTTATCCAGCTTTGAAAGGTAATTGGTTCGGCTTCCAGAAAGTTATTGTCAACTTATTCTGATGCGGTTTGCTTTATTTAAGACCGTGTGACCTCTGCAACAATCTTAGTCCTTTATATGCTGGTTTAGTTGTTGTTACTTTACATCAGGTTAAGCAGAAGTCGTTTTTTAGGATTTTGCAGATTGAACGTATTAAATAAGCTAATCTGTGCAACATCGCAACTTCTCGACGACGAAAGCAAATTAGTGTTTCGATAGGACCCGTATTAATCTCATATGATGGATGTTAACTATTATCGTTATTGTGTTATTCCAAAGATACACATAATTTAGTGAAAGTCGTTTTTTGAGTCTCGAGAGTATCTGCCAGAAACATTATTTGTCCCTTTTTGCCTTGTAACTTTACAATTTTTCACAACAGATAATTAATTTTAAAGTCCTTCCATTGGCTGCTACCCACCTTGTAATTTACTTCATAAATTACAGATTGCTGCAAAACAATTGAGCTATAATCAAAGGTTGCACGTTTTGCAAACGCTTTGCAAATCGAAAATTTTTAATGTACGATGACTGTAATAGTAAAGAAATAATTTAAGCATCATTTAGAACAAATCGCATCCAATTTTCTTTAGTCGTTAAAAAGTAATGATGCTGCAAAGACTAGCTTGTTTTATACATTTTATCTGCAAAATTCTAGAAAAAAACTATTATCTGCTTAACCTAGTGTAAACTACAAAGCTGCTAAAGTAACATATATCGGACATCACACAAATATTGCAGAGGTCAAAGGCTCTTAAAGGAAGCAAACCGCATCGAAATCAGTCAAGTATAAAAAAAGTTATTAGGTCCGATGTGCGGTTCGTTTTTTAGACACTCTATATATTCTTAGTAACCTTAATTCCTGTACATATTTGAAACTAGTCTTTTATGATCCAATATTCCAGGTTTTCATTATAAAGAGATACCAAAGTGGGATAAATTGCCAAAACCCACGCGAGATCTCATAGTGCAATGCATTTCGATAAATAGCAGCTACGCGTCGCAGGTTATGCCTCCAGAAAAACAAGGCGAAATGCCTAAACAGCTAGGCAACAAGACCGAGTGCGGCTTGTTAGGCTTTGTTTTAGATCTGCAGCAACAGTATCAACCAATCAGGGATGAATTCACGGAGGATAAGTTTGTCAAGGTAAGTACATAGGTAATCAATTCGACAATTCCGCGTTGTTTCAACGTAATAAAAATTAAACCGGCTTTTAGTAATTTATACAACTTATAACCATAATACACCGCATGGCCGGACTGAGGGGTCAGCCAAATAGCTTTTTATACCTGAAATAAACCTAAGATTGCTATAAATAACAAATAGATTACTTAACTGACGGTTTTTGGTCAATTTTCAGCTTTTTGCCGGAAAGTTGTAATTTGTTTCGGTTTTAGTACTTCAATTTAGCCTTTTCTCATAAAATACATATTTTTCCATCTGCCGATCTAAACCCCAGTCCTTCACGTGCATTTTTGCTTACGACTCGAGATTACAGTAGGATTTTTTTACTTTTTTCAACATGCGAATGATTAAATTGTATTGATCATCGCCTTGCACCTAAATAGATCAAATTTGGGTATCAGGCATATCATATGTGGTGCTATTTATGCTTTCTTTAGCTTAAGTCTTATTAGCACAGAAGCTCGAAGCAATAACAGCAAGTCGAATTATGTGAACATGATTTAGTCAGATACACGCGTGTAGGGTGTGGACCCTGTAGAATTCAAATAGAACAAAAACCGCCCGCAGATCCACATTTTCACGATTTTTAATGCCGTTGAATCATACATGCACATAGGGAGGGTGAGTGTGGGGTATTACCCCGCTTGAGGGTCCAGAAGCTAGGTACTGTCGATCAGTTAGAGCTAAAAATAGTGTATTTTCAAGCGATTTCGACGTAAAGATAGCCAAAAGCGCAATTTACTGTAGTAAAAATCCTAGATTCTACCCCTCCCTGACCACAAAATCTGGATTTAACCCCTCTCTGGCCAAGCTGACCTTGTGCGTCTTTGCGTTGGATAAACCTTGATAAAAAAACGTGGAAAAAATAATGTTTTTTGCGCTTACTATCTTTTTGCTGTTTTTGACCTTTGAAAATTGTATGAGACTTTACTATTTTGGCCTTGCACTTACATAATTATTTTTGATTGGGTAATATGTCGCAATCTGACTGTCGTTCTATGATATGTTTGACGTGCCTTTTAAGGTATTTACGTTCAACTCGATGCGTAAATCTATGTCGACTATAGTAAGAAAAACGGACAGCCAAAAAGGCTTCAGGCTGCTTTCAAAAGGTGCTTCTGAAATTATATTAAAAAAGTGTGGCTTCATTATGAACAAGGAAGGAAAGGCAGAACCCTTCAAGCAACAAGATCTGGAGACGATGGTTAAAAATCTCATAGAACCAATGGCCTGCGATGGATTGCGAACTATTTGTCTGGCCTACAGGTGGGTACATATAAGAGAGGCAGCATAGGTGCGCAAGGTCAAACATTCAGGAGGAGGTGAAAACCAACAATTTTTAGATAGCCAAGTGCTTCGTAAAGAACGACCATCTTTCTCGAGCATTTTCATCAAATAAATAGCCTTTTTGAACTCACATACATAGTTAAGCCTGTTTCGGACTGAAAATAGTTATTTAGCCCTTTTTGGAGTCGATAAAATAGCTATATATCCTTTTGAAACTCAGAAATGACAATAACATTACATTTCTAAGCTCACACGCTATGTTTCTGAGTTCAAAAAGGGTATATGGCTAGTTTACTAAACCCAAAAAGGCTGCATAGCCAATTTTTTCAGCCCTGAAAGGCTACTTAGCAATTTTTCGGCCAAAATGGCCGCATAGCTATCAATGGGATAAGATCCCTGCGCCCCTGTACTTTTGCATGAGAGACAGTATCGTTATTGAAGTTCAGTCAAAAACTAGGCATTTTAAAACTGATCATTTTCAGTTTTTCATTATAATTAGATTGGCTTGACTGTGTTGTGGAAGGAAAACGCAAATTTAAAACCTGAATTACTCTGTAAAGCGCTCGAACTTGAAGTCCTGACTTTCGTTAGCTATTTGCCTTATTCTTCCAGTTTGTTGTTGCTGTTGTTGCCTTTTTATGAATTAGTCGTTGCTTGATTTGATTGTCGAAGAACTATTTAACTCACGGCATTTGCATATGCATTTTTAGTATTATTAAATCAAAAAAACTTTTCATGCAAACAGATTGATGCAAAGGCGAATCCATTTGCTTGATTTAATGTTGCCTTTTGACATTTAATCATTGTTTATACCGAACGATGAAGTAAGACAAATTTTGGCAATCAGCTTGTTTATTATATTTTTATTGTTTTTTGGGAACTTACGTACACGATAAAATCAGAAGGTAGCTTTTGGAATAAAGAACAATTAAAATAAAAAACTTTTCTGAATGGCAATGTAATTGAAGGAAGCAGTAAAAACAAATCAGGCTTCAAAAGTATACGAAAGCAACTATTTTGAAAGGAACAATTTGACGGGAAATGTCTCTGAAAATGCACGGGACTGGTTATTTCTATTCAATACAACCAAACCATACATGATTTGGTGGGAGGGGGCTTTATTAGGTTTTCACCCCTTAGAAAATTTTCACCTCCCCCAGAATTCGCGAATTTCTAAAAGTCATCGAAAAGGTGCTTTTTAAGCGTTTTTAGCTATCTGCTTGCTCCAAAGTGATAGATATTTGGCGCTTCGCGCCATTACTCATTTTTTGACTAACACATTTTTCAACTTTCTTTTATTTTTCGAGATTTTTTTGTTTTTTCGTTCTAGAAAGATAGAGCATCATAAAAAAGGCCGAAAAATGATCTTTTTGGCGGGTAACCTCCGTTTTATAGCCTAGAACAGGTAATTTTGAAAAACTTCGCTTGTTTCGCTTTTCCAGAATTTCCACATTGTACACAGGCCCGTATCCAGAGGGCGGGGGGGCCTGCCCCCAAAATGGGGAAAAATTTTGTTCCTCTCAAGGGTCCTCCAAATGGAAACATGAAAAATTGGCGAAGTGCGTCTGAAACAACGCCAAAACAGGTTTCTAGCGTATGTCTTCTAAACCGGTAAAAGTCGCTCAAATTTGAGTTAGACATAGAGAGCATGTCAATTTTTTTCTAGCGCTAAGCTGGATTCATTGTTTAGCTATAGTTTTTGCCTTCTAGCTCACTCAAAACAGCTCAAATTTGAGTTATGACATGGAAAACATGCGCGCTTCGCACCGTATTTATTGTTCATATATGTTTTTGTCTTCTAGCCCGCTCCAAACCGCTCAAATTTGAACGTGACATGCAGAATATGTCAATTTTTTCGGCGCTTGGCGCTGAATTATTCATTATCTGTATTGTTTTTCTCTGTAAAGCACAATGACTAAGTACAAAGGCAATATGTAGATAAGAAATAATTCGTTGATTAAGTGATGAGAATTCAGCTTAAATAATAAATTTGCTGTATATCAACATGAAATAAAGTGAAAATTTTTCAATTTTTGTTGTTGAAATTTTTCTTCTCCATCGTATAGAGCTCTCCGAGATACGCTCAAAACTGCCTTTGTTTTCGCATATCTCCTAGGGATACAACGGGTTGTGAATTTTGGTGTATTCGGGTTCGGGTTCGCGTGGTCCACTTCAATTTATTCGGGTTCGGGTTCGGATATCAAAAACAATACCCGATCGGGTTCGGGTTCAGTTATTTCAGTAGGTGTATGGGAATACCAGTGTATAGCGAATTTATAGGTACATGTAAGCCAGATGTTAAAATTTTTGTTATTATTAGATGCCTAGTGCCTAATTATTCAATATGTTTCACTCAAGTTTCCAGTTATTTCCCTACTTCCTTTCAGTGTGCAAGAACGCTAATGTAAATGAGAGGTAGCGCTCTGTGTATTGTGTCCAGTGGTTTTTTGTATTCAGCAAAGATTTTTCCCGATGTACAAAAACTTTTCGGGACCGTCTTTGTACATGTACAAAGATTTTTGGAAGACAAAAATTGCAAAAAAGGTCAGAAATTCGCAAAATTTTCGGCGCTTCGCGCCGAAATGAGTAATTGTGTGTTCTATATATCCTTATAATGGCAGAAATTGCATTTCAAAAGGAAAAATGTCAAATTTTTCAGCGCTTAGCGCCTTTTTAAGACGATTCTTAGTGATTTTTGCCCTTAGAGACCCATAAATTAGCTAAAATACACTACCAAACGTCGAACTACTCTGTTTTTACCACACTAAAATCGCTACTGTTCCATATTATAGTACCCAAAAATCTGTGTGTACAGAATGTACAAAGATTTTTGGGAAGACGAAAACTGTAAAAAGATGTAAAATTCCCAAAAATTTTCGGCGCTTTGCGCCGAAATGAGTAATTGTTTGTCCTAAATATCTTTAAAATTGCAGAATTTGCATTTAGAATGGAAAAATGTCAAATTTTTTGGCGCTTCGCGCCGTTTTGAGACAGTTTTTAGTAATTTTTGGCGCCAGAAACCCATAAATTACTAAAATACACTACCAAAGATCGAAAACCCTGTTTAATCACACTAAAATCGCTACTGTAATATATCATAGTACACAAAAATTAGCACGTACAAAATGTACAACGACTTTTGGGGACCATCTTTGTACATGTACAAACGGACTTATACAAAAAAAACACTGATTGTGTCTGATATACACCTACAAATAACATTAACAACTACTGCTGAGATTATCGTCTAGTTTAATTACGACTGAAGAGCAGTGTTTAGCATTTTATAAGATATCATTTGGCAATCGTTTTGTGAAATACAAAGATTAAAAATTATCGTGAATCGATTGAAATATGCCACTTAATTACATAACCATCTATGTGTACTTGATAACTACATGAAGTTCAGCGTTATGGAGTCGGGCAAACTGAAAACGGCGCTAAAAGCCGAAAATTTCTGAATCTTTGACACACAATTGTGGGATTTTAGAGCTTAAAAATACCCGAATAAAATCCATAAACATCCGGGTTCGGGCAGTTAATAATCTTATTCGGGTTCGGGTTCGAGTAGTCAAGTTCAGATTATTCGGGTTCGTGTCCTGAATTTTGTTCGGGTACCCGAGTATTCGGCTTCGGGCTCGGGTACCCGTTGCATCCCTATTATCTCCTAATGGTTCTCGAGATATCTGGCCTCAAAAAATTTCGACCCTCCCCTCCCCCGAAATAAATTCCTGGATTCGGGCCTGATTGTACGTGTCTGAATACAACTTACACACGTATAATCTTATTGGAATATCAGATGTTGTTCTTAATCGAATATTTTGGCACTTATAGAGATTTCGTTCCGACCAATGCGGCGCCGAATCAGACTCAGTATTCCGGAGCTGAGCCGGATTTTTCGGACGAAGCAGAAACAGTGCGCGACCTGACTTGCCTGTGCATCGTAGGAATCAAAGACCCGGTGCGTCCCGAGGTGCCCGAAGCCATCCGCAAGTGCCAGCGGTCCGGCATCACGGTTCGTATGGTCACTGGTGACAATCTGAACACAGCTCGCTCAATCGCCTTGTCCTGTGGCATCCTCAAGCCCAATGACGACTTTTTGATCTTGGAGGTAGATAATCTTTTGTGACGGGTTTATACTCGTAACATAATCTGGGAGATGGGATTTCGCCCCCCCCGCACATGTTATAGGGAGGATGGGGTTATCCCTCCACCCGAAGTTTATTATTCCCTCGTCCCCCTAAGCCAGAAAGTTTTTGACCCCCTCCCCGATTTTTGGAGAAAAATTAAATTTGTTGGCCGTGTTTTTTGGCCGTTTTTGGCCAAAAATTTGAGGTCATTTATCTTCCACCTCTTAAAAATGGCCGCAAACCCCCCCCACCCGAAATTTCGAGCCATTATATGTATGCCCTCCCGTCGCCCGCAAAAATGTTTTTATTCCCTCCTCTCCGCAAAGAATATTCCCCTAAAGAATTCACCATTTTCTAGAAAAGTCATAGAGAACATAGTGGTTTAAGCGTTTTTAGCAATCTTTCAGTTCAAAAGTGCCAAATTTTTCGAGCAAACAACCATTTTAAACATTTTATTGAATTTTACCTGAAAGATTTTTATGTGTTTATTGTCTAGGAAGATGGAACGTCGTCAGAAATGCTTGAAGACAATGTTTTTGACTCGTACCTATCGCTCTTGAGCCTAAAAATAGCATTTTAAAAAATTGATCTAACCCCCTCCCCCAACCGCAGAATTCCCATGCTGTGTATGCTTGGCTAAATTCACTTATTTTATTCAACACTTTCTCCTTTGATGGACGCTAACTCTTAATTTTCCTATTTTTGTAAATTATCTCTCAATTTCTTAGCAAATCTAAATAAGTGTACGTAATGGGCAGTTAATTTTGATTTATTACGATTCTGTTTGTCCATTTCAATTTGTACGGCTTCGGCTAGCAAATCTAATACCCAAGCTGGTTCGGGTAAATCAATAGAGATATGGATTCTCAATTGACTAGTGCTAGTGAACAGTTTCTGTGAACCCTTGTGCAGTGCCACTTGAATTAACGCTTAAAATGAAAAACAAAGTTCTACGATTGCAGCCTCCTACGTTGTTTCAAATCATTTGATGACAGAAAAATGGTTTTAAATCATTTGTCATCATCAGACCCCGCTATATACGTATATCAGCTTTTATTTGAACAAACAGAGATAATACGAATAGATCCTTTGTGTTAACCAATTTCTTGTGCTTATCATTTCGAAAAATATAATTAATTTTAGAAGTTTTTCAACTAGAAAAATTAATAATCGTCAGCCAGTAATTTATTCAGAAAGTTGTTTTATTTTTAATTTATCCAATGCTATCGCCCTGATTTAGCTGACAAGATTATTTCGTTTCCGCTGTTGAAGTAAAATGTTTAATTACACGAGTATACATAACATGAAGCTACAAAAATAGTTTTCGGTATTTCTGCCTGAAAATATTTAGATTTGTGCCGAAAACTTCGTTAATTTCAATAATTTAGCTTTTCTTGCCCAAAAAGTCGGTTTAAATCGAATTAACATGACTATTAAAACTGCTTTGCGATAGAACATCGGCCGTGTAAAGTACATGATTTGTATTTGCAACATTAAAAATGCTACATTTAAGCCAAATTTAGTGGATGAATTGGGTAATTAAGTTATTGCAAAGCTTACGATCAGGTAGATAGATAGATAGTCTAAAAGGATTTTGATAAAGAATCGAGATAATTTAGCGAATTCTGAGTTCCGACCTCCTGAGGACGAAATTTGATGCTTTTTTAAAATTACGGAAAATTAATTGTAATCAATTAAATTAATTGAATGATAATTTAATTGTACAGTAGGTGATCACTTATAAACACTTCTTGAAAGCTATAGGAACGAATAATGAACAACCTTTTTTCTCTAGAAAAAATTAGATGTCGGAAAAATGTTTACGTTGGAGTTAAAAGGTAGCTACAAATGTCTAAAAGAGCACATTTCTTCGGATTTTTTTAGAAAGTCAAAATTTTGGGGCTGAATATCATTATACGAAGTCAGCAGCACTTTGCGCGCGGCAGCAGCCACTCTACTGGATTGGATCGGGACCATACATGTAATCGGTACATGGGGTATTTCCCCACCGGAAGTTCGTCGCCCCATCCCCAGAAAAACAAAAAAACTTTGATCCCCATATTTTTGGCGAAAACTTGCCTCAATTGCCATTTTTAGGTGTTCTTTGCAATTTTGGTCAAAAATTGGAGTCATTCAAACGCCTTCATCACCTAAAAATGGCCGGGACTCCCACCCAAAATTTTGAGCCGTCACATATATGGTCCATACCCCTAAACCCTATTCCAGAACACGCGTGGACCCGTTTCTACCTCTTAGGAACTTATGCCTCTATACGTATATCAGAAATATAGGTGCTGATAGCATGTTCATTGCCTTTCCAGGGTCGTGAATTCAACGAACGAGTCAGGGATGCAAATGGTGTAGTCAAACAGGAACTGGTGGATAAAGTTTGGCCCCGCCTCCGTGTTTTGGCTCGTTCTTCGCCCACCGACAAATACACGCTGGTCAAAGGCATAATTGAGAGTAAAATATCTGCAAATAGAGAAGTTGTTGCAGTAACTGGCGATGGAACGAATGATGGTCCAGCTTTGAAAAAAGCTGACGTTGGATTTGCTATGGGTATTTATTTAGCATTAGAAGTTTTTCAATTGTCTTTTAACTGGAGATTATTTAGAATAATCATGAACGAAATCTATATGAATTGCTATTTAGCATTAGAAGTCTTTGTATTGTTTTTCAATTTGGTCATCTTCACACCACGTGCAGTCGAAACGGCTCAGAATTAGGTGGGCATTTCTGTTTTTTTGTTTTCAAAGTCTTGAGACCTTTTCGTTATTTTCTACTTTTACAGTTTTTTAGATTGTCAAGAATTCAGAATGTCGTCTCTTATTATTTTGATCAGGAGACTGAGATTTAAAATGAAAAAAATTTGGGTCATTTTTATATTGATCTCGAGTTTAAAAGTATGCTTAATTCTTAAATACCGAACTACTGAATGTATTTCAAGTATGTACACAGGACTTTTGGAATAAAAAAGCATTTTGATAAGTATCAGTATGAAATGTTTAAATGAACACCAATTAATGGTCTGAAATCTTAAATGTCTCAGTATAATCGAATTTTTAAAAATTTAGCTCACAGAACAGGAAATTATTCATCCGGATTTTTTTTGGGATTTTCTACAGTTTTACGTAGTGTTTTTTTTGTACTCGGCAAAGATTTCTCCCGATGTACAAAGACTTTTCGGAACCGTCTTTGTACATCTACGAAGATTTTTGGGAAGACAAAAATTGCAAAAAAGGTCGAAAATTCGCAAAAATTTTCGGCGCTTCGCGCCGAATTAGTAATTGTGTGTTCTATCTTTATAATGGCAGAATTGCATTTCAAAAGGAAAAATATCAAACTTTTCGGCGCTTCGCGCCGTTCTAAGACGATTCATAGTGATTTTTGCCCTTAGAGACCTAGAAATTAGCTAAAATACACTACCAAAAGTCGAACAACTCTGTTTTTACCACACTAAAATCGCTACTATACCATATTATAGTGCCCGAAAATTCGTATGTACAAAATGTACAAAGATTTTTGGGAAGACAAAAACTGAAAAAGGTGTAAAATTCCCAAAAATTTTCGGCGCTTCGCGCCGAAATGAGTAGTTGTTTGTCCTATATATCTTTAAAATGGCAGAATTTGCATTTAGAATGGACAAATGTTAAATTTTTCGGCGCTTTGCGCCGTTGTGAGACAATTTTTAGTAATTTTTGGCGTCAGAGACCCAGAACTTAGCTAAAATACTCTATCTAAGATCGAAAATCCTGTTTTACTTTACTAAAATCGCTACTGTACTATATTATAGTACACAAAAATTTGCATGTACATAAATGTACAAAGACTTCTTGGGGACCATCTTTGTACATGTACAAACGGACCTTGTACAAAAAAATACTGGTTTTACGGTATCTTTTTGAAACACGAAAACTATGCTTGCATGCAATTATTTCGCCCGCAGGGTATTGCCGGAACCGACGTTGCGAAAGAAGCATCGGACATCATACTCACTGATGACAATTTCACTAGTATTGTGAAAGCAGTGATGTGGGGCAGAAATGTGTACGATTCGATTGCCAAATTTCTGCAGTTTCAGCTCACTGTTAATGTTGTGGCAGTCGTTGTAGCGTTTGTGGGCGCCTGTGCCATCGAAGACAGTCCATTAAAGGTGAGTTTCTTTTTTAAGACATACATATGTATGTCTAAAACAGAAACATTGCGGACAAATTTGTTGAATAATAATAAGCACTTTGACACAGGGGCGCGGGCGACCGCCCCACATTGGCCCTAAATAGTTAAGGAGATATAAAATGAATTTATAAATTTGTATTGATTTTCGGCCATCCGCGATCATAATTTCTCAATTTTTTGGCGTTTCGCGCCGGAAACACCGATTAATGACATTTATTTACTTTTTTAACGGCATGGAAACCATTTTCTCATCATAGGAATAGATTTCAAAACACAATTTCAAGAGCAAGAAACGGCTAGTTCAGCATAGATTTCTTCTATTTTCAAGCATAACGTTCAAAAATTTACGACGTCCCGCGTCAAATGCTACAAATACATTGAATCGAGCAGTAAATCAAGCTTCTAAACGTTCTTCCGCCTTAATTTCACGAATTTTTCGGCGCTTCGCGCCGGATTTTCGCTTAAAGTCCAATAAATTTAATGATTTTTTCGCATAAAATTGTCGACAGTTTCAAAATTTTTCGAAATATATTGCGCCAAAAGTGATTTTGAATAAAAGTTGGCAATGTAAAACGCCGAAGAAACGCTCTTTCGCACGTGAAGGGCAAATTGTTGGACCTATTTTTTGACTGTTTTGGAAAAGTTGAGGACCCCCCAGGAATATTCTAGATCCGGCACTGCTTTGATAAAAAGTAAATGAATAGAGACTTGAAGAAAAAATATGAAAAAAATCAAGCCTGTTGTTAGTAAGACGAATGCGAAAAGACGCGAGGCATGGTTTGAATATACATAGAAAAAATTATTTAATGAGACATTGCTGTTTATGCGAATAGCAAAAGAGTTCGAATAAAACGTAAGCTTATTTTAAATTCAGGGAAGGAAAAGGCAGCAACACGAAATATATCAAGTGCCTATAGAAATAAAAAATACAACAAACTAAGAATCACTGTCTTGTATCGCTGTCGTAAAGCTTCTAATGCTTCAGAGGCAGACGTATTATAGCTCAATGTTTTGGGAGGAGAAGCCGGCTATTTTAGAGGAGCGGGTGAGCGACCTTCAATTTTTGGTCGAAAATGGCAAAAAAACATTTAAAAGTATCCTCAAAACGCAATTTTATTGTCAAAAATAGGGCGGGGTAAAAAATCTCAGTCTTCGGGGGATGGGGTCAATGGACTTTGATTGGGGATCCCCGAGCCTCAGTGTTACACGTGCGTGTTAGAGAGTTTGTTTGGACCCTTCAACATATTGGCAGCTGATTGTTTGCAGTCTAGAAATTTGTTTTTTAACGAATTTAAACGATTCCACAAAGAATCCATACACAATTGATTCCTCAATATCTGGTTCAGACTCGACAATAAAAAGTCTATACATTCATCAATTAATCCAATTCTTGCGCATTGCTAAGAGCCAACCACAAAATTTATTACGAAGCGCAATGCGTCGGAGAATTTTGATTAGTTCATCATCTCTAAGTCAAAGTCCGGCTAATCGCCGGTAAAAATTGGTTTTATAGCTCAAAAGTGCGCGGAAAACCTGTTTTGGTGTTCTTTCAAATGCACGTCAAGATTTGTTGAATCCTCTTTTCGGAAACCCCTTCACTTTTCGTCTCTTCCGGGGCTGCTTGCTCCCCTGTTCTAATGGTTACGAGCCAGCCTACGGCAGTCGATTCATGATTTCTTCAGAGAAATTTCCATGCTTGTACGTTATAGCAAGGAATTAGGAATTCAAAAATTGTTGAATATTTATGCTTCCGAATTTTCATGTCCAAGAATCGCTCTAGTTTGATTTGTTGTTGCGACTGACACTACACGAACGATTGCTATCTGCATCGGTTGTCACCCGACATTTATTCGGCTTAGTGGGTGATGGGGTCTAGACTAGACCCCCTGAAAGAAAAATAAAAAGTTTATGGGAAGGCAAAATGAGCGCCAAAGTGAATGAAAATCGGACTATTTGTGCAAAAATTGTTTAAAATTGACTACAAGCTTAGAATTAACATAGTTTCTTAGCTACTTTAGTCTTTATACCAGTTTTTGAGGTCACTTTGGCTCAAAAAATCTTTCTGATTGACCCTCCAGGCCAGCTGTGTCGTGCATCTAGGTTGCCAATTGTCACTATTTACAAACTATTCTTTCTGATGCTTCTACTTCAAGGTGATAAATTAATCTGTCGCAATGTTTTACTTCAGGGGTTTGGTGAATAATAAAACAGGTTCCACATATCTTTTATACTAAACGTATTGTTTTTACATCTCATCTGATTAAAGGCAGTCCAAATGCTTTGGGTAAATTTAATTATGGACACCTTTGCCGCACTGGCCTTAGCAACCGAAATGCCCAGTGAAGATTTGCTGAGACGAAAACCGTACGGGCGCACTAAGCCACTTATATCCCGCACGATGATGAAAAATATTATCGGCCACGCACTGTATCAGTTAGTGGTCATTTTTACCCTTGTTTTCGCTGGGCCAGTCCTGTTTGACATAGACAGCGGGATTCGGTTACCTATAGGTAGATTTTATTTAATATTTTGAACTTTGCTTACATACAACGTCTCGCGTTGGAAAACTGTTTTTAATTCCTAATATTTTTACCAATGGCTAATTTTTTGTGAATTCTTCAGTCTTACCCTTACATGAACTTGAGGGGGTTTGAACCCGGAAAAATTGTTACATCTCCGAGAAATTTTTCGCGCCCCTCATAGAATTCGCAATTTTTCAAAAGTTCCAAAATTTCCTTAGAATCCGCAGAAAGGGTGCTTTTCAAGCGTTTTAGCTATCTGTTTAATCAAAAGTATAAAATTTTCAGCGCACGCGCCATTTACTCATGTTTTGACTGTATTTTGTTTCATTTGTTCGACTTTTAATTTTTCCGAATTTTTTAAATGTTTTTATGCAATAGGAAGATAAAGTATCGTGATAAACGCCGAAAACCGATGTTTTGGACGCGTACTTACCATTTTTGGGCCGAAAAGAGCACTTCAAAATTTCACTCCCTGCTTCCAGGATCCGCATGCTGTGCATGTCTGGTATTGTCTGTACTGTAGGGTTAAGCACATATGTAAAATTTGTAATTTGTTAAAAAATCATTAAAAAGGTGCTATTTTAAAGCATTCTTTTGGCTCAAAAGCGTCAAGTTTTTGGCGCTCTGCGCCTTATACGTTCTTTTTTGACTACATTTTGTTCAATCTACTCGAGCTTTTATATTTTGGAAATTTTTTCAAATATTTTCATGTTCTTGAAAAAAGAGCAACACATGAAATGACAAATAGTGGTGTTTTTCACACATCATGTCCATCTTTTTTGAGCCCAAAAAGGGCACTTAAGAAGAAATCTAGGGACTACTCTTTCGAAACCCCGTTCTGTGCACGTATGTATGGTAAACAAAATTTAGGAAGCATCCCTTGCATGTAAATTAATACGTACAAGGCAAGTGAGAATCCGATTACAAAAAATAATCCCAATTAATGAGACAGTCTTTCTTTTTCTCATTACAGTCATGTTAGCTACATTATTTTGTTCATCCTTATGTAGGTGCAGGGGCGTACGCAGGATTTCTCAAGCGGGGGGCGGTCCGAAAATTGATGACCGTATATTTCGGAATATGTTCGGTGGTAAACAAAATAAAGTGCATTTTTCTACGTTTCCGAACATGCTTTATCCTATCCATTAATCTAATAAAATTCAAAAATTTTCGGAAAAAATTGTTTTCTCTCAATAGGCTATGAAAAATGACATTTTTTGGCACGCGCTTGAACCAAACATGGAAAATCACGATCCAAAATTTTGAGATTTTTCGATATAAGATCAATCTTTATTATATTCCATGCATTATCTTACATGTCCGAAATCATTTTTGGGCTAAGGGGGCCCCCTGCATACGACTGTGTAGGCGTATAATGACTACTTCTCAAATTGTACGTTCATGACTACTCGCTGATTTAGAATGATTGCGTGCCTAAATGCATACGAGTATAGTCGCCCGCAATTTGCTGTTATTCATTAAATCAACATAGAAGCAGTGAATACTTTTGGATATTCTCATTTTTTCGCGAGAGTGACTTGTCTATTTCTCAACGATCTGACCTATCTTCAAAATAATCTATTCTGTTGTCCTTAGCCATTCTTCTGTCTAATTATTCAAGATTTTGCGTCAACTTTCTGCTTTTCATGAATCTTTCTATAAAAATTTTACTACAAGCTTTTGAATAAAATTTCTTAACGTTTCAAAATTTTTCAGTGTTTTCCACAGAAAGGATCCTTTATAGATATAAATACCGGGAAAACGCCGACAAACGTTGTTTGCTCGTTAAAATGAATTTTCACGTATATTTCTGACTTTTTCAGTAAAAAGTTGTAAATTTGGGAGATAAGAGAACGTGTTTTCTCAAACGATTACAAATTTTGGTCTTTGTAAAAGT
The DNA here is from genome assembly GCA_036768485.1 of Mermis nigrescens. Classification (NCBI taxonomy): domain Eukaryota; kingdom Metazoa; phylum Nematoda; class Enoplea; order Mermithida; family Mermithidae; genus Mermis; species Mermis nigrescens. The sequence continues at coordinate 11,390,437 of JAVLUZ010000157.1, read as the reverse complement.
CGATTTTTAATGAACATTGATGAATTTCCTTAAAATTTCCTTATTAAACAGATTCTGAATCCGACAATGATAATGCCAAATTATTTTTTGCCTTTTAGGCGCCAAACCTACGCAGCATTTTACAATCGTCTTTAATACTTTTGTTCTCATGACGCTTTTTAACGAAATCAATGCTCGTAAAATTCACGGTGAAAGAAACGTATTCGACGGACTGTTTCGAAATCCGATTTACTACACTATTTGGATCGGAACGTTTCTGGCTCAGGTGCATATTTTCATCTAGCATATATTTCATAAAAATGTGTAAGATCTTGGGTCATTTTGTATAATAAATTAAGCAAAATTTATCGCGTGCACAATGCTAGGTATGTTCGTTTGTACATTACATACTCATACCTAAATATTTATAATTTATATTTATGTTTATAGGTAACTTCCCCCTCACAAATGTTTCAAACCCCCCCCCCCCGGAAATTTTTTCACCCCCTCCAGAGTTCGCGATTTTCCGAAAGTTTTCAAAAGTTTCCATAAAATTCGTTGAAAAGGTGCTGTTCTAAGCGTTTTTAAATATCTTTTTGCTCAAAAGTGTCAAATTTTCGGCGCTTCGCGCCATATACTCACTTTTTGACAATATTTTGTTCAATTTGTTCGATTTTTTCCAAATTGTTTTATGTTTAGAGGGTGATCAGGAACGCCGAAAAACGATGTTTTTGACGCGTATCCACCATTTTTGTACCCAAACAGAGCACTTTCAAATCTCAGCCCCCTCTTCAGAATTCCCATGCTTTGCACGTCTGATAACTTATTCTTATACTTTGTATACGTTAAATTTTATTGGAAAAATATAAAAAAAATTTCGATACAGCGCTGGATGCCAGAAAATATTGACATTTTTACCGTTTTTGTACCGAATATGCATGCAGCTTTCGTAGTCTCGATCTAATATCACAGACTAATTTTACTGAATAAAAACATTTTGCAGGTTGCTGTTTTTGGCAGTATTTGTTTTGACAAACTTTTTCTAGATTCTTCATCATGCGTTGCGAAGTCTAAGCACACCCTCTATATTTTATATGGTTTTCTACGGAAATGACCTAGGATCTGAATTGGAAGTGATTTTCTTATATTATTTATCCTCGATTTAGGCCCCGTTTTAAATAACAATGAGTATTTTTTGACGTAGCTATAAAGGTAATACTTTTAAATTATCCTAAATTCTAATTATTAAGAAAAAATCTGTGATCGTGCGTAAAAATTTCGCATAGCTGTCTTGTAATTTACTTGTGAATGACTTCTTCAGAGTTCTGTTAGCTTATTCGGCAGGATGCTGTCCAAAAAATTATTTTCCTACTGAAAAAGGAGTTATTTGAAAAATACTTTGAATTCTGTGATGTAAGCATTGCTAAATTGTTACAGTTCTGAACGTCAAATAGCGCTAAATTTCTTCGTAGTTTTCTAAAGCTCAGAATTCTAAACATAACTTAACAAATAGCACGCGTTTAAGAGTTGGGATCTAGAATCCGAAATAAGAAAAGAAAACATGAACTGAAAAATAAAACCTTTTCAAGGGCTAAAAACGAATCGTAGTACGCATTCTCCGCTTGATTATCTTGTTTTTGTATGACAAACCAAAGAATTTCTTGTATCTAATTATTGGTATCAAATTCGAATTATAGACAGCGAGGTCCCTTTACGGCATTATGAAATAATGTGCGTGCAGATTCGCCGACTGAATCTATCCATTAAAATTAATTTGCGGAAAACATGCTTTTATATTAAAAATATCCTTAAAAATTCCGCGCAACAGCTACATCTCTGCCTGACTGCTTGTATTTGCTTTCTCAAATTTTACCCTTTGAGCAGAAGCACGGAACAGACCAATGATTTTTGTTATCCCCTGCCTCCTTTTTAAGTGAATCTTACAAATTTTCCATTGATGTGCGTTAGATGCTCAGCTTAGTGGAATATAGACAGCAAAAGCTCTTTTTCGCGCATAATTATAAAAACTTCGAAGTGGTTTTGCAGAATTTGTACCAGAAAGGATCGTGAAAAACGTGAATAAATTTCTTGGAACTACATATTTTAGATTGTTCGAGGGAACTTGGAGTACCACATAAAAAAATTAGAGTTATAATAATAACATTATATGAATAAAAATTACCCACTTACGACTTACGAAAATTTTGGATCCACCGCTACTTGGAAAACCGAATTTTTGATCTTAAACTTCCTCCTGTTTTATTTGCGCTGTCTTATCTAGGAGTGATCTTTTGAAAATGGAATGTAATGTATGCAGGCCCAGAGCCAGGGGACGAAAATTCTTTTTCACTTTAGGGTCCCCAAAGGAAGGAATGAAAAATTCTTGAAGTGCATTTAAAAGGTCGCTCTAGCAGATTTTTTGCGTACTTTTGAGCTAGAAAACGCAAACTTTTACCGGATTAATTGTTTCTGTCTAGTTTTTGACTTTTAAGCCGTTCAAATTTGAGTTAGACATGGAGAAAATGTCAAATGTTTCCGGCGCTTCGCACCGAATCACTAACTTTCTGATTGTTTTTCTAGGTAGAGCACAAAAAATTGAGTACTAAACACGAAAAGTTAAGAAATGCTTTATGGACTGGATGATAAGAAATCAATTGCGCAGATAGTTCAAGCGATAAATTTTTTGTGTACGAGTATGAAATAAACTGAAAAATGTTTGAAATTTTTCTTCGTTATTGTTTAGAGCTTGTTGAGAAATGTTCAAAAATTTCCTTAAGTTTGAGATACGAGTATCTGACTTTCGAAATTTTTTGTCTTCAACGAAATTAAATCATGGCTACGGGCCTGCATACATGTGTAGTAAAGGCTCGAAATTTGGGTGGGAATCCCCGGCCAATGGGAGGTGGGGGGTTTAACGACTTTCAATTTTTGTTAAAAATGGTGAAATAGCATATAAAAATGGTCAAAAATGTAAGTTTTCGCCAAAAATGGTGATCAAAAATTTTCTGACTTAGGGGGACGGCCGACTTTGGATGAGAGGAGCACCCCCATTCTTCCTATTACATGTATGAAGGTAACGCTTTCTCAAATTCCCAGGCCGACTGGGTTGTAAGTAATAAGCTGCTTGTTGCCTACTACCAACATAGTCAAATGCATTCCCGCACTCAAAATTTTATTTGGATATAAAGGGGGACCGAACATTTAGAAGTCAGACATCTCGAGAACCATTATGAAGGTAAGCAAAAATAATGGAATTTTCAAGGTAAATTTCTGAATAAAAGTTTAGATAATTTAAACATTTTTATTTTGTTTTATACTCATTTACAGAAAATTTATCGCTCAGACTATCTAAATTATAGATTCAAAAGTTCACTAAAAGTCAATTTAAAGTGTTTTTTTGAATTAACTTCGAGATGGTTCAAGTTATTTTCCGATGGGATTAGGGAATTCTTATGAGGAAAAATATATCTTTTATTTCGGATGCGCCCCCCTCATCACTCCCTGGATACTTGCCTGCATATGTATACTTATCTACTGCGCTTAGCGCAAGTATGTTGATTTTCGCTTTGTTTATAGATTGTCATTATTCAATTCGGTGGCCAGTGGTTCCAAACTACCGCCTTATCACTCTCGCAGTGGCTCTGGTGTATTCTGTTGGGTGTGACCGACTTGCTGTGGGGCCAGGTGAGATTTTAGGAATGTCTGCAGTATTTGACGGCATGGAAATATTCTCTTTGCCATTCGTTATTGACTATTTATAAAAATATTGCTGAAATAAATCATTCGAGTCGAGACCAAAGCAGGCTATGCATACATTGTTTATTATATTGTCCGACTTGATAGACTTTGGGCGTCTGCTTGAGCCAATATCGCTTTGATCAACGGTTACCTTATTTTCAGCGATATTTTCTGGTGTTTTTGCTTTTCAACATTTTTAACTTTATTTATTTGTCAGAAGCGTCATATTGCATTTTTGGGCGATTAGACGGATTTCAGTTTCTCGCGAAGTTATACTGCAACACTAATCGGTCGAAATTTATTAAGCTACGCTTGAAAGAAAATCAAAAATGCGGTTGCATGCAAAAGAATTGTTTTTGTGATACATATTTGTGTCAAAATTGACTGATGTCAGAATAAAGTCATTTATCAGATAATACGTTAGCGCTGAAAAGTCAGAGGATTTTCTGGTAAAATAGACTTTAGATAGCTAAAATTTCATTTGAAACATTAATTTCACCAATTCCGTGCATATTCGAATTCAAGGGGCGTGGGCGGCCCTCTATTTGCCAAAAATAATTGGCGAGATAAATAATGAATATATAATTTGCAATGATTTTCGGTTGTCCGTGATCATAATTTCTCTATTTTATCCGGCGCGACGCGCCGGACAATAACTTTTAATGACATTTATTTATTTTTGGGCGGCCCGGAACTCGTATTTCTGCTCAGAGAATAGGTTTTAAAACGATTTCAAGATCAGAAACAGCTTTTTTAGCATAGTTTGCTTCTATTTTCAAGCTTGAGTTAATAATTTCTGACCTTCCACGCCAAATGCAGGTGACAGAGCGGTAATTCAAGCACCTAAACGTTCTTCCGCTACAATTTCACGAATCTTACGGCGCTTCGCGCTTGATTTTCGCTAAAATCAAAAGAAATTTAATGATTTTTCCAAGCAAAATTGTCGAAAATTTTAAAATTTTCTGCAGAAATGTTGCGTTAGAGCGATTTTAAATTAAAGCAGACAACACAAAACGTCTAAAAAACGCTATTTCGCACGTAAAGAGCAATTGTTTGGACCTAGTTTCGACTATTTTTGCAAATCTTGGGTCACCCACCGCCATACATGTAACGGCTCGGAATTGGGGGTCCCGGCCATGTTTTAGGGGGGGGTTAAATGACCTTGAATTTTTAGTCAACAACGGCCAAAAAACGCCTAAAGACGACAAAAAAGTCGATTTTTTCCCAAAAATGGAGGTATCAACAATTTTCTGGCCTTTTGATGATGGGGGACGTCTAAGTTTCGGTAGGGTGATCTTCCTCATTCCCCCTGTTACATGTCTGCCCATCCCCCTCCTTAGGAATATCCTAGATCCGTCACTGATTCCGTGGACCAAGATTTTCGGTGATGTTTCTAATTGTTTTTATGATAAGAAGACAGCGAATCTCAGCTTTTTTCCTACTAGGTCGTCACAAGTGTCCCGTCCAAGAAGCTGCCTAAAAAGCTGACGGTGCTGCCTGGTGAGCCGGAACCCATTGCGTTTTTCGGCGAAGGTCGTAGAGACGATTATTTGGATCATGACAGGCGATCCGGTCAAATTTTATGGATTCGAGGCTTGACGCGGTTGCAGACTCAGGTAATTGAATGTTGCGCGCTTGAGGCTTTTTAATGGATCTTATTGACATTGTATATTTTATCCGCCTTTAGGAACCCAATTCTGCACTATTGTTCGTAATGATATCCGCTGGGTGTTCTACGTTTTGCTTGAAATACTTTTAAATGGAAGGCTTAGAAGCAGTGGCATCGTTTTTTGTCGAAACTGCACAAAAAACGCCAATCTTTTACGCTCTTTTTATCCTACGAGGTTTCAGTCGGATAAATTAATTTTTTAGGGTTGATCATTGCATTGAATGCTTGCTCGAGAAGTACTATTACGATTAATGAGGAGCTATTTATATTTCACGTGTGTCTGTGTGATCGGTCAAAAATACATTTTATATATTTTTGCATTTTTTATGCTTTTCTATTTACACTTGGTCAAAAGTCATTGGATTATTAGCTCTATCTCTCTCTGATTATTAATTAATCGCACTTTTCACATCATTGCGGCAAACGTGATTAAAAAATTGATTGAGTTTTACTTTTTTCTAATTTTTGTACGAGTATGTTTATAACAGGAAAAGCTTTTTTCACCCACAAGGAGCGATATATCAATCGATTTTGAACTGAAAATCTTGGTGAAGGGTCCTACGAACGCTTAAAAGCCTATTTTTCAAAAGCTATTTTTCTAAAACATCAAATCGTACAAGATATCAGTAGGAACTTAATAATTTTAATTTTCTTCGCAATCACTACGAGTATAGTTTTTCAGCGTAAAACGCAACTTACTGTTTTGTTTGTCTCGAATTAGAGGTCTAAAGAGATCCTGCCAAAATTCAAAGGCAAATATTTTTCTCTTACGTTATAACTTGCGCTGTTGTAGATTGCATGTTTTCCTGCATGCGACATTCAGATATGTACATAAATTCTTATTTTTCAAAGCCTGTTTGAATATTTGCAAGCGTTCAGACGGTGTAAAGCGAGAATTTTTTCAGAATTTATTGCGACTTATCACATCGAATTTTTAACTTTGATTCGGGCGAAAAACGTACTAAGTCGTCTTTCATCTAATAATAGCTGATCTCTTGATTAACAGTTGTTAAAGACGATTGTGCGTCATCGGTGTCTCTATCGCTAAAATTTTTTGATTGATCTCTCGAAAAAAATATGCTCGTAATTCAAGATAGCGTGAAAACTCGCCCATAATCTTTCTCCTTCCTGCTTTTTACTCTAGTGAATGATTAGCATTTGAGGAGAACGAGTACAATTTTTTCCCTCGGTCTCTTAAACTTATTGAATTATTGATTTTTTGTCGTAGTGCTTGCCGTTTGAATTTTATGATTTATTCTTATTGCTGCTAGAGCTCTCATGACAATGAGTCCGATGGGCTTGAGTTTGAGATGAGCTTGATGTGTTTTTGATTTTTTTTCGATGAGCTTCGAAAAATAAAATGCTCAAAAATATAAAATCTTTATATTGTTTGTTGTTTACAGGGCTAATAAGCACAGTTCTATTCTTGTACGTGTATTAAGAGACATGCGTATCGCTGCGCGGTCAGCTGTATAGACTAGATTTTCAAAATTCCTGACTTCAAATTCTGTTGAAAAGTTGCTTCTGGGTTTTTTTGAATTCTTAATGGAAAAATTAGGTTCATTTTTTGATAGTCACATAACTGGCTTCATCTTATATATAACTTTAATGCTCGACAAAATCACTTTATGCAGATTCTTAATACAGGGTGGGTCAAAAAACAAATCGCATATTGAATCTTTTAACTTCTCGAATACTTGCCAGAATTAAACGCGGTTTACTTCGTCTAAGAGCTTATTATCATCGTAGGAATGTAGTAAAGTTTCAATTTTCTTGGTAAAGCTGTCCTTGATTCACACTAAATTTAGTAAAAGTCGGTTTTTCATGAAACAGGAGAAGATAATTGAATGCGGTTTGCTGGTTTGCTTTATATGATATCAAAGGTGCTTGTTTGTTACTTTAGTTTTATTTTTATTACTTTAGCTTATGCGAAACAAGTGCACTTTTTCCAATGAGTTGTTGCATTCATAATTTGCAAGCACTTAACAAAATGTGCGACTTTTGACTAAAGTTTTATTACTTTACAGTAACTCAAAATGGCGTAAAGCAAATCACTTCAGTGATAGCCAGATAAAGTGGCTTTAGAATCTAAGAAGTTTCACTAAACTGTCACAGAGTGCTGTAAAGCTGCAGGGCAACAAATGCAATTAATGTTTCTGACAGATTCTTTCATGAGTCGAAAAACGACTTTTGCTGCATTGCGTGTACCCTTTGGATAACGTGATAACTGTATGTATTTATCACGTTAGTTTCTCAATGTCGGGATGATAGGCTTTTTATCAGAGCAAACCGCATTCCATTTGCTTTTGTCGTTAAAAAGTTACAAGGTTCGGTGGGCGATTCGTTTTTTGACGCAGCCTGTTTAATCAGAAAATTGAAGGTCAGGTTAATATGATATAGGCCCACAACCCTGCGCAATTATTTGTGCGCTTTTTTTAAATTTACTGTATGTACGTTTGTGTCGCCGGTTCGTACATGTTTTATAAAGGAAGTTGCTTCTGGCTTGCGGGATGTTTGCTTAGTAGATTTAGGCGCAGTTTTTTTGACTGTTTATTTGTATGGCAGAAAAATTTTGCACATAATTTACTTTATTTTGTATGTACGCAAAGGTACACTGTTAAGCAGTAGCCGCCGATCCGCTATTTAGATTAATACGCGCACGAATAGCCGTGCACTGCTAGCAAATGTAGGGCTGATTGGGACACTTGTTTTATGCCACTTTATTTGTTTTTTTAATTTTGTTTAGTTGTTTGTGCTCTCGCACATGTTTTTTACACTTTGAACGATTGTTCTTGATCTTGAAGCGGTAGTCGCTGTTTACTATACGTATTTTTTATATGATTGATTCTTTTTTAAGCTTTTGGTATGATTTGCGTATGTATTCCTTGTATTGCATTGCATAATAACTTGTTTGTGCTATACCCAAATTTCTGAATTTGGACTTCGCCTGGCATGCGTTTAGTTCAAGCTATAAATAATCGTATATTCAATCCGCAAGACTTTATTAGTTAGTTCGGCTCTTACTCATATTCTACTCGAATCTGCTTGTGATGAAAAGGGCACTAAAAGCGCAGTGGAGCTCGTGTGATAAGTGAGAAATTCCGATTCTTTAAAGAGCTTATGATCGTAGCATGTCAACCTTAGACCTTTCACTTTTCCTTTATAGTAAGCAGCTAAAGGCCATCGGCAGAACGTGTCGAAAGTAAAAGATGTTCTTGTAGTTTAAATGTTGCTTCACTATTTTCCTTAGCGGAAGATGTCATTTAATATATAAAGCTAACGTGATATTGGCATTGCATACTTCCTTAGATTTCTTAGTCGGTTTGGTACAAGCACGGACATTGTCTAATCGCCTACGGATTAGGAATCTTACATGAATTCTGTTGCAACAAATTAATCGGAAAATCAGCTAGTGGTGCAGGAATGGGGTTGCTATCAATCAATTATTCGGAATACCCGTGCTATGAAAAGAAAAACTTTCTTTTCATGTAAAAGGCATTGATTTTTGTACCACCAGAGGACTTTTGCATATGAAATTTACAGAAGTTTTGGCGTGTTGTGCTACGGAGGTTACAAGCAATATTCGCCTAAGCGGCAGTCCCTTTTGTGGGTATGTTTTTGCCTTTAAATAGCAACGTAGCACCTAATGAGACATATACATTTACTATCCTTTCTCCTCGTAGGCGAGGAAAGTTTCGATACATATTTGTGTGGCGCATAAATAATTTTGACCGTACCAAAGAATTTCGGGAGATTTTTTCTCCACAGACTTATGTAAAAATAAAAACGCTAGTCGTCCGTCGCAATCAAGGTTCTAACATTGCTTATGCATTGCTTGTAACGATTTGTCTTGCTCATTTTTCGTGAACTTCGTCGCTTCGAAACCTCTCATACATGCGTGCTCATAGTTTAAGATGCAGGCTCGCTTGATATCCGAAAAATATCTGAAATTCTAAGATGATGTCTGGACCTACGCCAGCCGAGTCAAGAAAAGCGAGCGATCAATAGTTAGAGCGGCAACCAACATTCTATTCGTAAATTCAATAAATTTTCCATCCGCTGTATTTCGTTTATGGTTTTCTTTAGCAAGGCATCAAGGTTCTAACAATAATTGTGTTCTTAACTTCAATATCGTAGGATATTGAAGTTAAGAATACTATTATTGTTTTACAATAATTGTATTCTTACATAACTGCAATATCGTAGGACCTTTCACGTATATGCAAGTCCGTATCCTGGGGCATAGGGAGACTCGTGCCTCCTCCAGGAACGAAATGCTTTTTTTAGCCAAAAATCGAAAAAATTTCTGGCGCTTCGCGCCGAATTCTAAAAATTATAATTAGAGAATATTTAATCCCAAGCGCGTGGTTTTAACACTCCATTTTTAGTCTTTATACAACCTAAAGCGTATTATGCATCTATTTTTTGTTCTGCATAGGTTTTATCCAGAAAATGAGATTTGTGCAAGATGTATCCGTTGGATTCTCACCATATTAAAGGCACCTGGGTAGTAAAATTTACAAAGTGTACAGCTCTAGTGGTCGTAAAACGTCTGTTTTAATTCATCCTTTTGTTCCCCTTTACGTTTTTGGAAAATTTTGGTCGTGTCCCCCTCAAAACAAAATCCTCTATATGGGCCTGCGTAGAGTTTGCTATCAACTTTCGTTTGATAAGTTACAGTCAAGTGCAAGAAGAAAATTGAAATTTGTAGCTTTATCGTTCTTTGAATCTGCTACTTTTGCTCAAACAACATCCAGAATGACTATTGTTGTTCGAAAGGGCAGTATGATTTAGAAGTCGCTCCTTTTATTAAGTATTAAGTAATATAGATGCACAAGGTCAGGCCGGCCAGGGAGGGGTGAAGTCTGGGATTAGGGTAAAATCCCCCTGTCACCTCTCCCTATGTAATGGTTAAAGTCTGTCGTTTTTACCTTCTGTTCGTGAATGTCCTTGTTGACTGTCGATCAAAAAGGCAGTTTGACTGTTTTAAGACTAATTTTTCTGTTCAAATCGATCGGACCACTTTTTATTTTCCGTTACGTTAGCATGAAATGTGAATGAGATGCATTTCAGCAGCGTAAAGGTACATAATAAAGAGAATGAAAAAATTCAAGTATGGTATGGTCGAGTAGAAGTAGATTCGTACTTTAAGAATCTGTCCCTGGAATTTCCGCATTATCATTACTCATCGGACTCTAAACGGCAAATAACTTGAAATACCTTTTGCTGGTCAGAAATAAAACCAGCGCGAATAGTTCATCCATGTCGCTATGATCTTACCGCACATACTTTCTTCAAACTATGACTGTTAAAATAATTTTACGATTGTAAAAAGCCTTTGAATAATTGCTTCGCTCTTAAGGACTAACAGTATAATATGGTTTGTACGTCCAGCACATCTGTCGTTCTTAAAGTTTTTTTTACTAGCATGGTTTCAATTTGCATGTATGGAGATTGAGCGTTTCTTCTTGTATGCTACTTCGTGTGCTTGTTGTTCCTCTTGAGTTTTGCTAGGGCGCTGCTGCCTCATAATTTTAAATTTCATAAAAATTTTGGATTTATGAATTTTAAATTTGATGTCATAAAGCAAATTAAGGACTCACTAGCTAAGCAGAAGGAGTCAAGCAATGAAAAATTGAATCATAAAGTTGAGACTGTTAAAGGTCTGAAGTTGCATTTACCTTCGCCATATATTTTCATAGGAACTTCGATAGGATCTCGAAGTTGTAATAGTGCAGTTACGTAGATTTGAAAATACCTTTAATCCATATGTGACTAAAATAAGAAAAAAACCATAATTTCAAATCCAAAGTCGACAAATGTGTTGACTTTTCTACTGTACTGCAGAAATGGATAGGTAGGTACGACAAAATTCGCTCTGCGTGAAGTGTCCTGCGATGAATTCAATGGTAGGTAATTTTCAAGATGATTGGGGATTGTTTACCCTAATATATCCCTAAGTTTATTATACCTATCATTGATCATGATATTTCTTGCACTTACCTTCTTTGAAATTGAACAATTATCAATGAGCGTCCTTTCTCCCACCCAGTCAGCATGAATACTCATATTGGGATATTGATTTAACCCTTGCGTGTGAAAGGTGAGCCTTCGGTTTCCGTATATTTGGATAAATGTTATTGACTGGCTAGTAGAGATGTTTTAGGCGCCGGGGCCTCTGAAGAGAGAAAAATTAGTGATTTAGGGATGCAACGGGTAGTGAATTTTGGTATATTCGGGTTTGGGTTGGGTGGTTTATTAAAGTTTGTTCGAGTTCGGGTAGTCAAGTTCAGTCTATTCTGGTTCGGGTATCTAAATCAACACCCGTCGGTTTTAGTGCACCTTCATGTTACAATGTCGACATCAATTTTATATAGTTGTTCAGCGTCTACTAGGCGTATATATGGGGGCTTGGGTGGTCTTTTGTTGCCCATCAGTAAGAGAAAATATAAAATTTTATGAGGACAAGAAGCTTAAAGTAGCACAAAAATGAGCAAAAAATATCCTTGAGCAGTGAAAAGGTAGCTTTGTGCTCTATTGTTTTTATTTTGTGCTATTTCTGGCTTAGACCCCCCACTCCACGTTTTGAGGTCATTGAAGGTGGATAAAGCCGTGAATTTTAGGTCTTTCATTCCCATCTGACCCTCAAGCTGAACTGATTTCGCAAACCATCCGTCCTGTACAACTATGGTGTCTTCTATTTGTATTGGATGCCAAAACTTTTTTACGACTTTCAGTAGTGCAGTTTAGGAATTTCTGTTTCTCTGACGATAAAAACGCAATAATTTGTCAACACAGTGCGAAGCATTGACAAATTTTTCATATCTTTAGCGTTTTCACTTTGAATTTGAGGTTTTTTTGATAACAAATACTTCTGAAATCAAAACATTCAATTCGTTAAAGCGTAAAACAATTTTGTCATTTTCATCTTCTGAAACAAAGCCTTGAGGTTTTGTAGAGACGAATAAGGTATAAAATTGCAACACTCGTAGAAAATAATTTGCATATCTTGCTTGAGCTGTGCATCCCACTTTGGCTTAAATACTCTGTGCAATTATTAAAAAAATCTATTGTTAGCATCTCGCATCAAGCGTCTTTCTCATTCAGTGATATATTTTACACTTATTCTTAAAATTATGTTTTTTCAGGCAATTGTCTAAGTTTTTACTAGCAGCCTTAATTTGATTAATTCGCTAAAAGATATAAGTATACGGGTGAACGCAGAAGTTTTTCAAAGGTGGGGAGGCGCTGGACGATCCATAAATTAATGACCATATATTTTGGGATATGTTCGGTGGTACGCTAAATAAAGTAAGTTTTCAGACATGCTCTATCCCTAAAGCTCATAAAATTCCAACTTTTAAAAAGTTTTATTTTCTCTCAATAGGCTATGAAAAATGACGTTTGTTTGGCCGCGCTTGAGCCAGACTCATAGGAAATAAAAATTTACGTCGCGAAGCTCCGATAATTTTGAGATTTTTCTATAAAAATATGCCAATTTTCGTTACCTTTCCAAAATTATTTTTGTGTTAAGGGGGCACCCCCACCAACCGTGAGTATGCCTATCTATATGTGCATGCCGAAATACTGCCAAAGCAGTGCCTAGGATCATTTTGAGATTAGAGCCAATAATAATTCCCACTGCGAAGTTTGCTCAGATTATCCTGCGTGAATAAATCGCTTGTTCACTGGCCAAAAAGCTGCTATTTGTGAAGCTTAACTTGATAGGAACAAATTGTACTAATGAATAACGAAGTAGTTTGTAAAGCGAAATTCTATTTGACAATTATTTTGATAATGAGAGTTACAAAGTTATCGTGGGAAGATTGAGGAATAAAAAAAGCAGCGTGAAGCGCCGAAAATTTTTGAAGTTTTGACATAAATCGCTCTACAGTCATGCATTTCTGAAATTCAGAAGAGAAGATAACTTACACATTTAAGATTTTGCGCTAATAATTGTAATAATTTAAATAGACTGATTTAGGATCAGGAGCATCATTAATATTGTTTAAATGGGTTTTGTTATTCCTCCAATTTTTAATTTTAAGCCTTTATAAGATGAGAACTCTTTAAACCATTCCTTGCCATTATAGTGATAAATACTATTGCGGAAAAGTTTATGTTAAGTATATAATTATACGGTCAGCATATATTAGTGTACATAACCTCGTGCCCTGGCCCTGGTGCCTAAGCGTAAGCTCCGGCCCCGGCTGAAAAGTCGGCTCCGCGACATCCCTAAGATATTAATTCTGTCGACAAATAGCAAAAAAAAGTGCCTAAGTTGTCAAATAGTTCTTCTTTCCTGCATGAAATCCTTAAAAACAGAAGTGATGAATGCACAAGATGTCTGAGTCTGTACAAAGATGTTCGAGAGTGTACGAAAATTCGTTTTGGAGGATTTAATGATTGCATTTGACTCCGGCATATCTCTACCGAACCGACTTGTAAATTAAGGGCTTTACAAAAGTCATAGAAATCGTTGACCTTATGAATCACGACAGTTCTACTTTTAAACCATTTAGGCGCCACGCCTCGAAAGGACGAAAATTCGTTCAGTGTGCTGCTAACCTTTTCTGCTTCGGTCACGATAAATCAGTATGTTTTTGTAATAATCGATTGATAGAAATCCAAATATTCTCATACAATTGCTAGAAATTATTCACAAGCGGAGAATCTGTGTACCTACTCCATGGGATATTTACACTTCTCCACGTGTTGAGCGAGATTACTATTGCTTGGCGAAGACGAAATTTCTGGTCATTACTTCCTGCTATCTCCTGAGGTTTCTTATTTGTGCATTTCTTCATCTTAATCAGATTTCCGCTTTTAGAGAATTTTAAATGCGCTATACTATTTCAAGTCCTGCTGATCGCGTTATCGCGTCCGCTGTGTTTTCTTTAACGTCATCTTAGTCCTTAAATATGCATGCCTAAATTTAAGCAATTACGTACTGTAGACAAGCGCGCAGCAGGCAATTAAGGCTGGTAGGTGTTAGTTGTTGTTCTAAGGTATTTTGTTTTAATCTGAAGCAATCTATGTGTGGCTCGTTGAGTTATATTGTATGCTTAAGTAGCAATTAATTTGTAGGTCGGTTTATTCTAAAAAAACCAGTCTCTTGTTTTATGCACGTTGCTTATTACGTAAGAGTTGTATCCTTATCCATGCCTGGCTGAATGTGTGCTTGACGTGCTCTGGTGATACATCGCATGTTGTATGTATATATCGGTTTAAATCTTGATTTTTTAAATTAATTTTTCAGTTTTCTGTTTGCCGGTTCTATATGTTCATTACACTTAGGAATTTTCAGGTTTGTTAGTACACGTATATTAAAATTGAAAAAAAAACTTCAATTGATCTCAAACGATCCAAATAGTCACAAGTTTCAGGGTAGAATATTTAGAATTTTTCAGTTTTTTATTTTATCTTACCAAGTTTGACAAATAAGATTATCGAAGCGAGCTGCTTGAAAACCTATTAGAATGACTTTCTTGTACAAGTTCTCGTAAGATTACATTGACAAGTGCGTCGCTTGCATTGATTAAATCGTTTTTAAGTTGAATTAATATGAACGTAGGTATCGTAAAAGAATCTTGAAATCTGACCCCAAAGCAGCAGACCCGATGATCGGCTTTGAACACAAAGGCCTTCATATTGCGAAAAAAATACTTGCTGATTTTTTATGTGATCAACATCTAGCAACTAATTTTGCAATCTTCGAATAATAGAACATTTATTATACGTGGATGTTTTTAGCGCTGAACAACTTATTTTTTACATGCATTTGTAGGAGAACAATGCAGATGGCTTGTTCAAAATTATTATTCCTTCTAGACTTTCTATATATTTTATTCAAAATTACATGGGATGGAAAATATATCAATTAAATTGCTTATAAACATATTGAACTGGATTATTTAGGTACCAATTTAACTTGTCATGTAAATTTTAAAGATGGCAGGCAGCCTTTTTAAAGCATAGGAGGCTTTCTAACTTTCGGTTACCTATGTTGAACTTGCCTGGCTTTTGCTGAAAATCGAAGTGTGGTCTAAATTTTTATTCGTAATTAAAATATGTATGATTTTTGATAAAAATCAGAGATCGCAAAATTACTCGTTTACGGTAATTTCGTTGGCGTTAATGACTAAGGCTACGGGCCGAACATGTAGTGGGTTACCTATGGACGATTTCGTTATATATTTGAGTCGCAATGTTATTCACTGTTAGGAACGTTGATTATCGTATATTACAGATTATATAAATTGTTGCGATCATCTTTGTTTGTTACTAAGGTTCGCTCCGTCGCATTGCATATTTCGTGTTTCGGTCAATTAATTGATTCAAGTAATGAGAATTTATGCAGATTATAAAAAACTAATATTTATCGTGATCAATAGAGTTATTTTGACTCGTCAGAAAGGAATATTCTGTTTGTCACTAATAAGTTTTTTTAATTTTTGTAAGCTCATTTTCTCAAAAACTAATAGTTTTGTCCTGGTTGCGAAGTGAATGTTGTTTCTTCGCACTGGAATTGACTTCATTCCCCGTTTCAAGTTGATCTCGTTTGTACCGTCCATTATCAGTATACGCTAGAACTGATATATTATTTGTATACATGCTTGTGTAAGGTGATTGATAAAGGCGGTCAGTGTCTCTAATAATTAATTAGTTAGCGTCTCAATTTACTTTTAAACTTAATATTGGAAGATAACATAGTATTGCACAGTAAATTATAGCTTCCTGCATTACTCGTACATAAACAGTGGGAAAACGTAATTATTTCAATTCAATTTATTTGCGATTTATCTCAAGCATGTATACACGCGGATTGTAAAACTCGTGATGAGCTCAGGCTTTTTTCCGCACTATGCTTATATTTTGAGGCTACCGCGAAAGCATTTTTAGATTTTTCCGCGCAGGATGAAAATTGTCCGAAATTTTCATAACAATACACGTTGTACGAGCAATTTTTCGTGAAAATTTTCAAAGTTTTGCCGAATCACAAGATTTTCCTATATTGTCCTTTTAGCGGCCAAACTGATTAATCATATTTATTTTTCTATTGTATTTATTGCTTTTGTGCTGGTAATATATATCGAGATTCCCTGACGTATCGCTAATGTAGACATCTAATTAGGTAATTCTAGTCTCGTGAGCGAGAAGCTCTATTAGAATACAACTTCAACATCCACTCATATGTATATCTCCCCGCACACAAGTGCCACAAAGTTTTTCGTTATTTGAAATTATTGCAATCTCAGTGATTATTTCTGCGCAACTTTCGAGCGAACGTATGCAAAATTTTAGGCGCTTCGTGCCATATGTTTTACTTCTTTTTGTTATATTTTAATAGCGGAATCACCAGAATTTAATGTATTCATCAATTTAGTGAATCGTAATCTTAAATCTTTTGTGCTACACTTTCATAGCATGCTTTTTTAAAACCTTGCTATTTCTTATGAAAAGCAAACTCGTGTGAACTGTTTCTATTGAGTAATTCTTAAAATTTTCGAAGTAATTTCTCAATTTGCATTGCGTTCAACCTGCCTGATTGTACTGAGACATGCGTCAATGCTCCCTTTTGTCACCTATGTTACGCAGTCCTTAGTAGCGCAGTGGACTGTTTTTGGGATTTTGAGCATTACAACGCTCAAGCAATTTTGCTTTTTCTTCAATAGAAACGAGTACTATCGGCCTACGAACGATCCTTCAGTGTAATTTACAAGCATTTTGTAAAGTCATAATTAAGTTGGGTTTTACAAGCTTGAGGATATTCACGAGCACGTCGGTAATGACTAGCACGACAGTATTCACAAGCACGACAGTATTCACAAGCGCGACAGTAATCAGACGCATGACGGTAGTCAGAAACGTGAAATCAGAGCAGTATTGATTATAATGTTATGCTAATGAGTCTCTCTGAAAGGCAGATTTTTATGTTGTTAAAACAAGTAGATGTGATAAGGTTCACGTTTCACTAACTTTGGGCAGGGTACTTAAGAAGTGTCAGAAAGACAAGCCAATAGATTACGATAATCACACAATTATAGTATTATTAATTAATTGACTAATTACGTTATCAGCTTAAAATGCATGTGTGACAGCTTGTTGCGATGCTGAAAATTTAACATGTATGCGGAAAATTTTTGGAGCGTTTTTCGCATACAACGAATGGCCTTGTGCGGAAAAAACGCTTGGACATAATAAGAAAATTTTCTTACATCTACTATACTTGAGCAGCAACATGATCAATATTTGTTTTATGATCGAATTTGTGTAATTTGCTGCGAAATATCGTTTCTAGTGTTCCTATTTTGTACTGCGTGGCGCGTAGTGTACCGATTCAAATGTTACGTTCTTCCAGTTTTTATAAGCATTCGATTCTGATGTGCTTGCTGCTATTTTGATAACAGCGGAATATCCTCATCAGCCTGCTTTTGCCTTTAGCTTTGCATGTCGCACGCTGTAAACTTGTTTGCTATTAATCAGTCAGTGCTTGGCCCTAGATACCGCGGCTGTTCGACATTAAACATTGGTAAGCAAGCATGAGTTCACTTTGTTTACTTTGTGTTTCGTTATTTTGATTAATTCGATAATTCAATTTAAACAAGATTTGTACGATTGACCTGCCATAACTTGTTGGTAGGCACTGCTAAAAGAAGGAAATGTGGTCTGTGCTTATTAAAATCAGCGCGGTTTAATTGGTATAGACGAAGAAATTTTTAGTTTATGTTATAAAAGGATTAATCACAACTGATTCAAAAACTTTCAGACAAAGAGATACGAACTTTCGCTTTTAAACTTTTATTGAGAATATATTGCTGCATAGAATTGTCAGTGTTTATTGGACAGGTCTTCTTGAATCTATTTTGCTTAAAATCATTTTCCCCTCTACAATTTTCGCGCATAAGCAACAGGTTTCTGTTGTACTATTTTACATTGATTCGGAGAGCTTCATCTAATATTGATGCTTAAAATCATTTTGTGAATAGAAACGCTTTTTACCAAAAAATGGTTGTATTTTCCAGATCTTGCATATAACAGCCATACATGCACATAGGGAGGAGTGAGAGGGGTTTATAACCCCCGCTAAACGGACAAAAAGTAAGGTACTTTCGAGTAATTTCGGCCAGAAATAGTGTATTTCGAGCATTTATGGTGTTATATGCCTGTATCAAATACCTTAATATTGTGAAAATCCCTGACTATGTATTTGACCCTCCCTGGTCGCCCTTATTTTGTGCATCTATGATAGCAGAGCAGCATTATAATTTTTAAACAGAAAATAAGTCCCATGCACCAGGTTAAAAATAAAGTGACTCAGTTTTCAAATCGGGAAGCTTTCGACGAGCGATATTTATGATGATAAGTCAGTGAGCGACAATACTTCTTTGTTTCAAGAATCGGATCTAGTAAAAGTGCTTTAATGGTTCTTAAAATTACTGATTTGGTCCATCCTAGATACAGAGTTAATGGATTTTCCATATTGTTTAGCCTTGAAATAATGCTAAAAGTTTTAATTAGAAAGTCCTAGAATGTTAACAGCTTGATTTTTTACTTTTCTTTTAGTGTCGTTAAGTTTCGGGATTAGAAATTTAAGAATAATGGTACAGTCCAAACTTTTTTGATTTTAATCCTTGTATCACCAAATTTATAGGTGCCTTTAGGAAAGGCTTGCATTGTAATAAAGTACATTGTATTAGTAATCTGTATGTGCGCCACCCCCCCCTTAGCCCAAAAATAATTTTGGAGAGAATTATTGCGTGTGGGAAATAATGGAAAATGGCATCATTTCATCGAAAAACATCGTTTTTCATAGCATGTTTTAAGCAAATAAATTGTTTCGAAAAGTTTGAATTTCATTAGTATGATGGATAGGCATGTTCGCCGAAATACTTTTTGTGCCCCGGCGAACATATCCTGAAATATAGGGTCACCAATTTCGGACCGCCCCCTTAAAAATTCTGCATACGCTTCTGTATGTATGTATATATGTATCTATTTTATAATGAAAATTCTCAATCGCACGTCTCAAAGCATGCGAATTGTAACTCAGCTTATTGCTAGAAGCATGTGATCAAAGCTGCATTGAAATTCAACAGCGTTTTGCTTCTCATCTCATAATATTATTTTGCTTGAAACTATTTATTTCAAAGTGTCATGCTCTCAGTGCTTAGCGCCGAACGTGCACAATCTACCTATAGTCTGCTCCATTTATTCGAGAGCTTTTTTAACTAAATTTATTCCACATGAGAGGCTAAAAAAGTGATTTGGAAGTCTGATAGTTTGCCGCTCTACTATGGGAAATACCACGCTGTGACTCGATGTACTATAGAATATTAGTCCTGTCGTATTAGTGGAAAAACTTTTGTAGTCATTGTAAAGCTTTTAAAAAAGCTCTCGAATAAATAAAGCGGAGTATAAGTTAGCAGGATTACGGGTATAAATTAAGTCAGCAATTATTCCATTTCAAGATTGTTCCCTTAAGATTTAGGACCTTTTTTGGCTAGACTAAGTTGTAATTATCTGATTATAGATTTTGGAATAGTAATGAAGATGATTTAAGTCCCTTTTTGGTAGCTCAGCTTTTTGTGTAGTTAGATGCGATTCGCTTCTTAGATTATGCTTCATTATTAAATGAACTCGTTGTGAGACTTCTGCTACTTCTAAGGAATAGAATCATTTGGAAATTCTGAGAATCATGTCATCTTATATTATGATCTTGACTGCAATCTACTTAATGTATGCTTGTATGGGTTTATTCACAAATTCAATCTTAGTTGAAGCTTACGTATGCTAATTTCGGGCGGATGATAGTCGCTTTTCAGTGATAAATGCGAGGTTTCTCATGAAAAAAATCTTTCAATTTTTCGCACTCTGTTCGAAAGTTAGTATAATTGTTGTCTTACACATACCGCAGTATGAATTTCGATGAAGAAATAAAAAAGATTTTTATTATTTCATACCAAACTCACGGGAACTAGGACTAGATGAAAAATTTTAAAATTTGGGAAGCGATGATGTCGACTTAACTATTTTCTGATTAAAGGTTGGAAAAATCCAGAATGACTACAAGAGCCTTTTAAATTTATTCGGTAGAAGATGAAAGATTACAGTATAACGGAACGAGTTTTGGAATTGCTTAACTTCAAAATTACTGAGCCGCATTACTGCATCAAACTACTAGGCAATTTTTATAACTCTGTACTCGCAGGTCCGTAGCCAGGATTTTATTTCGCGGGGTATAGGGGAAAAAATTTAAGTTAGATAGGACGGTCAAAAAATAGGGACATTTTCGAGCGTTTCTGAACGAGCTCTATACTATAATGAAAAAGAATTTTTCATTTTACTTCATTTTCATATACGAAAAATCAGTCGCCTAAACTATCTAACTATCTGCGAAACTGATTTCTCATCATCTATTTCATGAACAATTTTTAACTTTTCATCTTTGTACTCAATCTTTGTTCTCTGCAAAGAAAAATAATCAGAAAATTAATAATTCTTTGAAAAATTTGACTTCTTTTTTTACTCAAAGTGTGAACGGTTTAAAAAAGTAAATTATGCAGAAACAATAAATTCAAAACGCCGGAAATTTTGCGTTTACTAGCTCGAAAGTACGCTAAAAACATGTTTTTGCGGTCTTGTAAATATATTTCAAGAATTTTTCATCTTTTTCTTCGAGGGACCTTGTCAGGAAAAAAAATTTAAGTTTCGAGGGGACCAGTGCCCCCTTGCCACCTCCCAGGGGTACGGGCCTGCATACTCGTGTATTTGCATTGGTATATATTGTTTTCTTACTGGTGATAGTGTTTTCTTGAAAAAGTGTTTGTAAATTATTTTTACGTAATATACACCATAAGCGCATTTAAGTGTAATAGAAATCCTGGATTTCACCCTCCCTGGCCACCCTGACCATGTGATATGCATATATGATTCAAGTGTTTATGTATATTTTTGAGAGTCACAATATTTAAATTCGTTTTCATTTTTTGCTCTCTGTGATGTAAAACGAAAAACTGACCGTACGCATGTCAGGCTGAGTGTCAACATATGAATACTCAAATTTCTGATTAATGGCTTTTGGCGAGAAGGCCTGAGCTAGAATTATCATTTTATTCATGTCTTTTGAGCTTTTGTAATGTCGTTTCAGACACATTATTCGATTTTGTTTCAAAAATAAAAGTTATTTTAAGAACTGAATGACAAAATGTGGTGGTGCAACCTCGATTTTAATAAGGTAAAATTGGCAAAAATATAGGGCTAATTTTTTTAAAAATCGGTCGGGTCAACCCATGACTTCAATCCGCTCTTAGCAGAATTTAAATCATGAATTATCACTCTTTGATTGCATTGTTATTTTGGAACTGGTTGATATTTTGGAGATTCACCAGAATTTGAAATCTTCAACAAGCGGAAATTAACAATACACTCGCTAGTGATGAAACGGATCCCCAATTTCAATTCATCCGGATCCGGGTAGCAAAAATGCAAACTTCCGGATACAATATACATTATTAGTTCTTATCGAATAAATCTATTAATCCATTGTTGATATTATGTTATTCTTTATCTTAAATATCATGCTTTATTAGCGCCTCCTCGAGCAAGTGTTTTTTGTAGACATGTACAAAGACGGTTCCCAAGTCTTTGCACATGCAAATTTTGTGCAGATAACCTACTATAATATAGTGCAATTAGGCTTTTTGCGTGGTATGGTCAGGCTAGGTTTTTTACCTTTGTTAGTGTGGTTCGGCTGCCTTGACGATGAAAAGAAGAAAAATTTATTGACAGAAAAAGTTTAACACTTTTGCCATTTGCAGGTAGAATTTGCGGCCATTTTATTGTTAAGTAGCTTAGAAAACTTAATTAGCGAGCGCCTTCATTTTTTATCTCTTAGACACAATAAGCTGTAAAAAAAGGGAAGCAAGACAGAAAATTATCGGCTTTGTATAAACGAATTTTGACATTTATGATATAGTAAGTTCAATTCAAGCTCAGGCTTTTACTCGAAAAGCAGTGCAAATTACTGAACTGTATGAAACACTAGAATATTTTGACTAACTGAAGCTAACTTAATATTGGAGTTTCACAAACAAATGAAACTAGCACAATAACCAGCGCCAAACGCTGGAAACTTTGACCAATAATTATGGCGGGAAGCGTCGGAAATTGTAGACATGTTTACACTTTTTATCCTCCCAAAAGTCTTTACATACACAAAGGATCCCAAAAATTCCTCGTGTTTTGTTAAATTTAAAAAATCATGCTCAGAGGATCGGTGTATCTAGTAGGGAAACAACAAATCTGAATTCTTTTGTGTTCGTGCATTGAAATGCCTTTCAGCTACAGTGACTAGCTATTCTCAATTAGCTTTTTAGTAGAGTAGAATGTTTATCAATCAAAGCGCAATTGTCTGCATGGGGAAACGGTTGAAAAATTTCTTTTATAAAATATAAATGACCAGAATTTATGTTCACTTACATATAAGATGAATGTCCTCAATTCTGTCTTACTCTTTGTGGAGGACTAAAACGGTATCTCGCGAGAAATTGATTTTGCTAGATTTACTGACTATAAATTCATAACTGTCAAATTTTCAGATAAAATTAAATAATTTAACATCTGAATTTATTTGATAAAATGGCTTAATAGTCGTTTCCGGATCCGAGTAGTGAAAATTCAAAATTCCGGATCCGGGATGTAAACATTCAAAGTTCTGGATCCAGATCCGGGTAGTAAAAATTCAAAGTTTTGGATCCGGATCCGGGTACCCGTTTCATCACTAGCTGTTATAAACGTTTGAAATATTCATTGTCGACTTCGTTATCGGTTTAAGAGATTAATAAAAGCCTCCTTAAATAATCTATTTTGCTTTTTTGTTTCTGTATCCTGTTTTTGATTTTCTGATTTAGTTACATTTGCTTTTCCTCTTTTGTTATTTTTTATTTCTTTGTTTTCATTTCTATTAATTTTCTATTTTTCATTTAGTTATGCAACTTTAATTGAGCGACATTTATTACTTCCGTCAAACTGGTCAGCGAATATGTTTTAAATTTTATTTTTATAAATATAGATAGCGAATTATTTGCTTAAGTTTTGACCGCAAGCATACTGAGTGACTCTGCCTCTATAGCTCATGAAACAGAACGATTGTATGAAAACTTTTGCCTGCTCACAGCTGCTGAGATACTAAGCAAAGCTGGCAATGTCTGTGTCATTATTAATTATAGCTTTTTAAGAAGCCAATGCTTCTCTTTCGCTTCTGATCACTAACAGTTCCACTTTCTGGTTTTTTGTCATATGCTACTAGTATGCTTTCTTCCTCACGCTTCTTTGTTTCACAAGTTTTACCGTCCATTTGTTTACAACTTGCTATTCTGTACTGTGCAAGGGCATCTTTTACCCTGTTTTCTTTTCAATCATTAAGGACATGACTGCGATCGACGCCAATTACAGATATCGGCATAGCATGGAGCGATTGTCGATTGATCATGCAGCTTTGAAGCGATTTTCAGTGTCCGTAGTGTGAGTCGGAAATCACGCACGCACACAAAAATAGCTTTATTCGTATCCTACTCAATGCGCTTTTCACGAATTTTTCATTGTCATTCGTTCGATAATTCGTTTAAGTGTTATATCGAGGAGGCGCTGTCCCGAACAATAGCGAATTTTTAATTAAGGTGTGCTTTACATGGTGATGCTGAATGATTTAAGCTCTTTGTGTATGCCTTGTGCGTGCAAAAGAAGAAAGGAATAGGCGAAAACGGATTATTGACTTTAATCCGTTTTTTATTTCACTTAGTTAATTCGTTCGATGGGAAGATTGGCAGATTCTATGGTGCAATTTTTAATTATAATCGATTCCGTTTGTAAGATGTTGAGCTCCAGTGCACTCATTTCGTTAATATTCTGGCTCGCAGTGACGGATCTAGGATTTTCCCTATGGGGGCGGTATAAACTTGTCCAAAAACAGTCAAAAATTGGTCCAACTTCACGGGCGAAATTGCGTTTTTTGACGTTTTATGTATGTATTGTATTTTTTTATTTGAAATCGCTTTTAAAGCAATATTTTCTCGAGAAATTTGGACATTTTCGGCAATTTTATGCTAAAAAATTGTTAGATTTCTTCGACATTAGCAGAAATCGCCGGGAAATTTCAGGAATTCAGGCGGAAGGACGTTTAGAAGTTGATGACGCGGAACTTCGAAAAATTTAAAAAGTTCAGCTTGAAAATCGAATAAATATATGCTGGAATAGCTGTTTCTGCACTTAAAATTCTTTCAAAACCTAATCCATGAGCAAGAAATGGATTCTTTAGTTCGCCGAGAAAGTAAATAAATGTCATTAATACGTATTGTTCGGCGCGGAGCGCTGGGAAAATTTAAGAAATTATGATCGTTGACGGCCAAAAATCATTGCAAAATACATATCCATTCTTTATGTCGTTAACTATCTTTGGCCAATGGGGGGCGGCCGCCCATCCCGCCTCTTCTACTCCCTTAAATCCGCCTCTGCTATCTTGGGATTGAAAAGACACATCCTCGAAAAATTTCTCAATTATAAAACAACGCAACACCTATAAATGGCGGATACAAGAGCGCATAAAATGGAATGATCTTGGAAACCAGCAATGTTGCTCATCGTCGTTGATCGTATTCGTCCAGCCCTTGGTTTCTCCGAATTAGCGCTGATATTGATATCCTATATTTCTAAAAGTAAAGGGGAATTTTAGCCGAGCATAAAACGTCCGTGTTCGGTAGGATGCGCAGTCAACAAGCAAGTTAAAATTTAGTCTTTCAATGATAATCACGACTCTTCAAATGAATTGAGTATTTTAGTAATAATTATTGATATCATTTAAATGATAAGATAACGATCGGCAGAGAGGCTAGTTACTTTAGCTCTTGAATAGTAAATTAAGCATCCACGTCTCGTGTCTTTTTCGTAAGCGACGTTAAGAAATAGATTGAAAGGGTTTCAACCACATGATTTTATTCGGTAGGACCACGTTTTTTCTGCGCGTGGCGATCCAGAACAGAACAGTACCTCATTCAACAGTAATAATATTAGCTTTATTTCTACTTTTATCGTCGAAAATGTTGCTGAACCTTTATGAATATTTGACTACGGATTCATTAAAATCCCCACCCGTCGTCGCCCCAATCCCCCAAATGAAGTTTCTTATCCTAGCTAAACTTTTGACAAGAATTAGATTTTGACGCATTTTAATGTTTTCTTGACCAAAAATAGGATATTTTTTACCTCCTTCTATCAAATGGCACACTAACGCACGTTAGCGTGGTGAGGGGTATGCACCCCGCGTCAGAAGGCCGAACACAACCCCCCTCAGAAAGCATTCCCCCAGAACTCTAATTTCGAATTATTTTTTTTGTTTTTTTAGCAATTTTTCATGCCAATGGGTAGTTCTGGATTAGAAACGTTGAAAAATGGTCTTTTTCGCCATACCATTATTTTGAACCATTTTTTGACCTTTGAAAAATCATGCACCCTTCCCCAGAATTTTGGTGCTGCCCACCTATGCACACCACCCTGGATAAGAAATTTTGAGCCATTACATGCTTAGAGAACCTTTCACTCAATCAAAGTCGCGTGGCGTTGCCTGATTAGCCGACTTTTTTCAGGATAATAATCGAATTAAGCCAGTGATCGTACGGGGTCAGATTTTCACCCCCGATCAGGGTCGGGGTCGGGGATGAAAAACCCCTGTTTTCGGGGTCGGGGTCGGGGTTTAAGATTAACAATTAACATTGCATGATTACATACCAATTTGAAAAGGTTAAAAACGATACCTTCACTTATTTGTAGAGCATACTAATAAAGCTGGTTATGTCCAACATTTTATCTTCATTCCAAGTTCAAGCATGGTTTCAGCAATTTAGCTTTACTTTCAATTTTAATCACTAATCGCTCTCGCTTTTTCGTATTCTTCCACAGTTTTTTCATAACGGTTTTCTATGGCGCACTGATTGTAGAGGAGCTAATGGCGCTAAGCGCAGAAAATTTTCGAAATTTTTACCGTTTTCATGTAGAATTTACGCCTTTTTATTGACAAACAGTTCGGAAATCATAAGTAGCGCAAAGCATCAAGAAATTCAGTCATATTTTACCGCCCTAAAACAATAATCGGCGGTGCTAAGCGCAGGAAAATTTTGACATTTTTACTCTTTAAACTCAATTTATACCGCTTAAATCATACAGAACAGATAAACTAATTGCGGCGCGAAGAGCCGAAAATTTCTAAAAATTCCCAATCCTTTTAATTTTTCTGTCCTAAAAATCTCTTTCAACATGTAGAACGAGATTGTACGGCTGGGGGTCTGGGCTGGCGCGCTCAAGCGCCACCAGCGAGGTCCAGCGCAGAATCTCCGAAAATTTTGTAAAAAAGCACTCTAATTTTTAATTAGTAAAGTTAAAATTTTCGCAAATCGGCAAAATCTCGGTTCTGAATTAAGTCCAAAAAAACTCAAAATTGATGAACACCTACACTGCACAAAACTTCTGAGCTGAAATGCGTTTTTCGACCTCTTCTAAGTATGTAGCACAGCACGGGTCGCCGCAACCAATAAGTCATTGAAAGATGTATCAATGAGAATTTTTTCTTACTATTTTCAGGCCCATTTGTGGCCTTCTTATTATCTAGTTCAGAAAACAGAAAATGCGCAGAAACACAAGAAAATTTGGCCTTTCCTTCCATTTAAAATAGAATTATGTGTCCTTGTAAAGAAAGATAAACAAAGCAGAGAATAGATGAATTGGTACGCAAACATTTTCGCACTTTTACTATTATGTTCAACAAGCACTGTTTTTTTTGTACGAGCCTCTTTTGTACATGTACAAAGATCCCCGGAAAAGTCTTTGTACGAGCGAAAATTTTTTTGTACATATAACGTATAGATATGCAATTGAATGTACACATTTTTACATACTACTAGATTGTTATCCGTGACCCGCACGCTTCGCAAAAGGTGTAACTTTGTCCTAAATTCAGCTGGTTATATTAGTTCGGCCCGAAACGCCAAAATTTTCATGAGACTTAGGTTGAAATTACATATAAAATTCGACTCAGCAAGTTAAAATGACTTGTGTTACACAATTATAAATAATAAGCGGTTGCAATGTGCTGACTGAATCTCATAATAGACACCAATTTGCTTATGAATTTAATGCAACGCAAAGATAAAAGAGTCAATTTTATCTTCAAATGGCAGAAAACAGTGCACAGTTGTTTAATAGTTCTTTTTTCTGCCTAAAATCTTTATAAAACAGAGGAAATAGATGTAAAAGATGCTTCAATCTGTACAAAGATGCTTACAGATAGATTTTGGAGTGTTTAATGCCCGCGCCTGGAGCTAAATAGAATGTAATTATGTTACTCGGCGCGAAGCGCCGAAAATTTTTAGAAATTTTGCTAAAAAATACTCAAAAAACGTTAAAATTACTATTACGTTGCCCCAAAAAGTCTTTGTACATTGTACAAAGATGGCTCCGAAAATCTTTGTACGAGCCTCAAAATCTTTGTCTCGTACAAAAAAAAACAGTGTCAACAAGCATGTGCAGTTTCATTCAATGAACTAATAGTGCATTAAATCACTAAAGTGCTGCAAAGTGTTGGATTATTTTAACAGATTCAAGCTTTTAAATTCATTGGATCTGTATAACAATAAATAATAATGACTCGGCACGAAGCGCCGGAAAATTTTGACGTTTGTGCCACTAAACTCAATGTTCTGGACACATTCGCCAGAAAAATCAACCTAATTTCTGAAAAATTCCGTAGGGCATTGCCTTCATTGCCCCCCGGCTTCTCCTGCGATTCCGCAGTAATTTCGGCGCACTTCATAATGGAAAATATGCGAACATATATGTACGTCTTAACAACATGGCGACCAGGCGTATTTTTCATGAAATATCGCGAGTGTCGAGTTTAACATATTAATTTTGCTGGTGAATGAATCGTCCTTGTTCCGAATTTATTTGCTATTTATACAAATTCTTCTATGTACCAACAGATAAAATGCTAAATTTCACCCCCGAAAAAAGGTTCAACCCCGAGTCGAAAAAATCATGCCCCCGATCGGGGGTCGGGGTTTAGGCCGGGGTTTTTCGGGGTCGGGGTCCCCGTACGATCACTGAATTAAGCTAAATGAGTTTTTATGTTATGAGTATCATAGGGGCGCAAGTTCAAACTTTCAGGGGGTGTGAAAACCAAAAATTGCTAGATAGCTAAGTGCTTCGTAAAAACGGCCCTATAGTCATTTTGGGGTTAGAAAATTACTTATATAGCCTTTTTGGTCTCATAAAACTACCTATATAGTTTTTTTGGATTAACAAGCATAGCTGTATAGCTTTTTTGGACTAAACATAGCTGTTAATCCATTTTTGGAGTCGAAAAAATAGCTATATATCCTTTTGAAACTCAGAAAAGACAACTAAATAGCATTTTTGAGCTCAAAAAAGAATATATAGCTAGTTTTCTGAGCCCAAAAGGATGTATAGCTAATTTTCTGAGCCCAAAAAGGCTATACAGCAATGGTTTTTCGGCCAAAATCGCGGTATAGCTCTCAGCTTTTCAAAGTTCAGGGAGGTAATACCCCCTTACCCCCATGCTCATGTATGATGAGTATAGTAATTACTGCTGTTTCTATCTTTATAAGCTTTCGGGACATAGCAGACGTATGAAGTTATAAAAATGATGTTTCTACAAATACTGCGAAGTTGGAACGCGTTTGAATTGATTACATATAAAAATAAGTTTGATAATTTGCGGATTCATTTTTAGTAATAATGTACCCATGTAATTATTTTTCCACAGTGTATTTTTATTTACATTCGCTTAGAATTCCTCGTTGGTTGATAGTTTGAATTTTGTATGACTATATGACATGTCTTATGCAATTTTGCGTTTATTTATATCGTATTGATAAACCTCAATCGTTTATTCAAGTCATGTATTTTGCATTGTCTTGCGAATATGTTCCGCACTTCGTCAGTATTACGCGATTCCTTCATTTGGCTGATATGCATTGGCTATTCCGCCATTACAAATGCATTCCTTTTCTTCAAAATCTTTGTTTCAGTATATATCTTGGATCTAGCATTAATCTGTATACGGTAGTGTAGTAATCTGATTTAATTAGGAGACAAATGTAAGGACTTGGTTAAGTCAATGTCGACCTTTAAAATTTAATTTTTAACTTTGTCATCAGACCGAGTCTAAATATGATTTGAACGTTCCAGCCAAAATTGCATGTCACACTGAACGACGTTTTATTGTTTTTCCGATGCTCTTCTAGCAGTGAAATGTACCTTCGCTTAAACTGCCTTATTCCCATTGTTTTTTCTTGCGTAGTGTACAGAAATTGTGTTATGCATGCTTATTGTAGATTCGTGCCAAAAGAGGATGATTTTGAATTTTTGAAATACTATCCTATACTCGTGTAAAAAAAGTCAGGGTTTCGCATGAAATTTTTCAACCGAACGCAATACGCTAGTTACTGTTATTTTCGCGTTAATTGTACGTGTTTTGTTGTAATGCAGGCAGCAATCTTTCCCGCTGGTTTACCTATGTATGTGTGTGTGTGTGTCCTGTACCAGTGATTTTAGGCGTATGATTTTTAAAGTTTCGTCACATTATTCCGATTGAGTTTTCTACTTTTAAGCGAAATAACGTTCTGTATTGTTGACGCAATGAGTGCTAGTTGTAGTCTATAATTTTTTATGATGCTATCTGCCATATTCGTGTTTTATGAAAAAATTGAAACGCGATGACCCTTACTCTTTTGATGTAGTTTTTACATTCACTAAATTACATAAATTAGGCGAATTAATAAACCCTTTCCTGACTCATGCTGCAATGGGCCAGTATCGTTGCGGCCAATGTATAAAGGAGGTAACTGAGGATATCCTTATTTTTTAAAGCACACTTAACAGCTTAAGATTATTATGAGTATATGTCAGCCGTTGTATGGAAGAGATATTATATTTTAGAGCTGTACCGGGGTCAAGCAACTTTTCGTAGACAGAGATTTTATAACAATGTACCCTTGCATGCTCTGGCTAGAGAACGTCATCATGTGCCCAGCTCGTATTTGTCATATATATTTATTTCCTGATAATAGTGAATAATAGTTATTAAAGTAATAAAAATAATTATTATATTACTAAATATTTAAGATATTACTAAGATATCATATCTTTCTTACTGTAAGACTTGAAAGTTCTGAAAGATTGCTTCACCACTTTTTCTCTTTTTTAACTGATGGTTTCTGGTATTTTGACTAATTTAGTGCATGCCATTGAAATTGTGGCTATGAAGCTTCCAAGTATTCTTGTTAAGACTTGTACCTCGTGCTTCAGGGTTTAGCTAGACTCCAGACGGATAAAAGAACATTTACCGAAAAAAGTAAAATAAAGGCCAGAAGGGGACAAAAATTAAGACTGCAAAAGTCTTGAAATCATCCAGAACATGCAAATAAATGTATACCTCACGCTATTTCAACGTTTGTACCCACAAATTTTAAATGTTGTTTCAGTTCGGAAATAGCTCAAGGGCTGATCCTCCAGACCAGGCTGGCTCCTCAAAGTTATAACTTGTCAACTTTTGTCAATAACTGTTTATAGGTTCAATTTGTTGGCTTTATTGAATTCAATAAGTTGAATTGAATTAGATTAGCTTTGAGGTTTTATCGTTGTCTGTCAGAGCCATAATTTCTAGTGTTGAATGAGTCCACTTCATGTAGGACGTTTCATCTATTATATGATATGCAAGTTTTAAATTTTCAGCACCACGCTAATAAAAGTTGTCCTGTGCTAATGAAAATTTTGGCCGTTAGCACGACGTGCTAACGGATACGAAGACGTTTTTGGCAAAATTGCAGTAATTTTAGCGCTTTTCAACGTATTTTTTAGCAAAACTTTGAAATAATTTTCTGCGCTTCGCGCCGATTGTCATGCTTACTGCTTATGTAGCCCCAAGCGCGCGATTCAAATACTGCACCATCAATCTACGTACAACCTAAAAGATTTAGCATTCACCTCGCCTATTTGCTTCATGATTTCTAGCACTTAATAATTACTTTGTGACAAGTTCGCACTATTTTATGCTGTTTAAATACAGAATTGGCTTTTTTATGTTCATGTATCATTCATTTCATAAGCGTAGTGACGTCTTTTTTATATCAAATCAGTTTATGACAACCGCATTATCATTTTTCAATGTTGTAATTGGTACAAAGGTGTCAGTTTCTAAGTTTTTGAGCATTAGGAAGCCAAAAATTGTGATTTAGCATGAATGTCTTGATTTATTTAAAGAAAAAACGTTGATCAAGAAAAACACATTGATCTATAGAATATCGTGGCATTCTTACACAGCTAAATTAAGAAAGAAAAGGACATGCATTACTACTGACATAACTAGTGTTATTGTATGAGTTCACTTGGTGCTAATGGGAAAAATTTTCATTAGCACTGGTGCTAATGGGGGTCGTGCTACAGGCTCAGGGTCTGAGCCAGCCTCCTATGCAGCTCTGTTCTATCTCTATCTTAAGATTATCCTTAATTTGATTAGAAATATAAAGACGCAGGACAATGCCGAATTTTTCTTCAAGGTTTTAAGTAGGCACGGCAGTTTTGCTCAAGTGTCAAGAAATAAGACGTCCGACTTGACGGGCTCGTTTTATCTCTGTTAAGCGTAAACTATCTTAACATTTTGTGGATATGTAAGTTTTTTAAAAATTTGTTTCCTAACTGGTTGTCTGATAAGTTGGCTCATTAAACAAAAATGAATCTGATATTCATACTATATGAATACATGCACATCTCGTAACGCCGTGTGCCAAGTCGCTTTACTTCAGCTTTTCTGTTGTAGAATCCTAAAAGCATGATAATCTTGTTTCTTGGCAGTGTGTTTAACTCTTCCTTTACAAATAATGTTTGTCTACTTTGTCAACCAAATGCTGACTTCTGTCGTCATTCGGGCTACTGAATATTCAAATTTAGAGGCAGTTTTTGCTTGATGCATGTTGTACGCATCTTTCGCTTGAATGCAATTTGTTATGGTCAGATAAGCTATTTCTTATTGAAAGAGCGTAGTGGTTGGATCTGTCTATCTGATTTCTTCAGCTTCGAGTGGTGAATGCTTTTCGGCTTTTGACGGATGAGGACGAGCGGAGATCAATGGCCAGCACGGCCAGTTGCCATAGTTTGCGCAGTTCTTTTGCAACATCTCAACATCAGAGGCTTTCTTCAGCAGATTCGCGTAAATAGGTTAGGCGGTAGCGCGGTGGCGGAAACTAATTTTTTCCATAAAAACGAAAATTAGAGTGTTCAGTTCTCTTGTGTAGAAAAAGAGTTTCAGATGGTCCGTGCATCTTTGCGTTCTTTAGTACGCTTTTGTTCCTTACTTAGCGCGCTCGCATTGTTCTTCTATTTAATCTTAGTTGCTGGTCTCTCACCATTATCGCTATTGTAGTCTTGCGAAACTAAGGTTGTTCATTCACGCAACCTTTCAGTCAATAATTCGCTTGTGTAAACAAAGGATTCAGATGATCCAATGTACAAGTTTTAAACGTTGTTTGATATCCTCTGGTATTGATGTTGCGAGCCCAGAGCAAGTTTGTCATTTATTCAAAGTTACTGATGAAACTACCTGCATGCAATTATAGCTAACAATAAACGTACAACCTTGAAGCTTACGAAAAGGGATCGAATAGCTGCGAAAATGCAGTACATTTAACTAGAATAAAATCGTGAATTAAATTTCTACTTGAATTAAAAAATTAAAAACCAACTAAATAAGCGCACGTGTAACGTGATACTTAAGAAGCGTCTTGAAGATTGAATAAAGATAGAAAAAACAGCGAACAATAGAATGACAGAAATATCAAGTATCTCTCTCTCTCTCTCTCTCTCTCTCTCTCTATATATATATATATATATATATATATATATATATATATATATATATATATATATATATATATATATATATATATATATATATATATATATATATATATATATATATATACATACATATATATACATATTAGAGCTGTGCCGAGGCCAGGCCCCGGCCCCGGCGCCGGGGCCTAGGCCCCGGGCCGGTGCAGGCTGGCCCCGGCACCGGGACCGGGGCCAATGTTAGAGTTGATTATAATGTAGAAAATTGATAATGTTTTGGGCAGATTTACCTTCAAACTCAATTTCAAGCAAACCACAGATCTTGCTAATTCAAATCTTTATTTCACTATGTCAGATTGGTGAAAATTTCTAGTTAATAATCAAAATTGACATATTTTAAATTGCAATTCATATAGACGAGCATTTCCAGCTTGCTTGGTAGCAGACAGCTACGTCTATCAGAACAAATAGAATAATAAGCCTAAAAAGAGTGCAAAGTAAAGCACATCGAGAAACGCATCCAAGTTAGAGGAGTTAAATCCATGCATGGGCAGCTCAAAAATTCTAGGGGGTCCAAAATTTTTCAAAGTCAAAAAGTGCCTGATAATATATGGTAGAGCGAAAAAACACCGTTTTCTCGCGTTTCTCAATGAAAGTTTAGCTATCCATTAGCATCGAAAAACCGCAGAAAAACAGAAAAATTCTGAAAATCAATTTCTGGGGGTCTAGCGGATTCTTTTTGGGTGGGGAGAAAGTGAATTCGGGGGGGGGTTTAGATCCCCCGATGCCCATGTTCTGTTATATCTTGTAATCCCAACAAATATTAACGCTTGACGTGCATATCTACAAGCAAGAATATATGCATAGGTACATATAAGGGGTAGGGCAGGGTCGTACTATAAGCATGGTAAAGCACGCTATTATTGGCCCCGGCCAGGCCCCGTCACCGGGGCCTAGGCCCCGGCCCCGGCAAAAAAGGCGGCCCCGGCACAGCTCTAATATATATATATATATATATATATATATATATATATATATATATATATATATATATATATATATATATATATATATATATATATATATATATATATATATATATATATATATATATATATATATATATACTATCTTTACCATGAATAAAATGACGAGCACGTAGTATCACAAAAACATATATTTTCGTAAAAACTGACATCATCCATTAAATGAAAGCTTAGATCCTAAGACATATAGGTATTCTATTTCAAACTTTAAAATTACCTCGCAATTCGTGACCTCGGAAATCAATCATGGAGTTTTGAAAATCTGAAGACAGTTGCACATTTATGATTTATCGGTAATGATTATCATTTAGTTGTACTGATTCAGTATCACGTGCATCATTGATATTTTTCAAACCGTTTTTTAACTTCTTAAGCTTTTAATTTAATGCCATTATACGGTGAGAAACCTGAAATTAATCCCCTTTTCACAGTCATATGATTAAGTATTAATGTAAAAACGTACCGTAAATAATTTCAAGTGTACACTTATAGGGTCAGCATACATTAGTATGCAAAACATCTTGCCCCGGTGCCGGGGCATAAGCACCGGCTAAAGTGCCTTCCCCGGGACATCCCTTTATTTTATATTTTCGTTCTCATTGCGAACTTTCTCCTTTTGTTTTTCCATAGAATTTACTATGAACAAAAGTGTTGTATCTGCAAACATATTGCGTATAAGGCGTTTCTAAAAATGGAATATGATTCTGTCGAATGTAAGTGAGATTCGATTGGAGCTCTTTTCGTGCGGTAGTTGTACATATGGTAGTTTGTGCTTGTTTACTGTCTATAATCATAAATGGCGCTTCCTAAGCTTTACGGAAATGTTTATATTCGTCAGGTCACTACGATAAAACTCAAAAAGTCATGTATACTTTATTCGCAGCGGCAAAATCTCGATTGGAAGGTGCCATCCTTTGTTAGACTGGCTAAACACTAAAAATACAAGGGTTTAGTCGAATTTTTTTATCTTCTGACCACTCCAGTTCTCCGGCTTTCCCGATTTTCCGACTGAATATTAAAATGTGGCCATACATGTAACAGGGGGATGCAGGATTCCCCCACCCAAAGTCGGACGTCCTCCCTCATCCACCCCCGTTGATCGTTTTTTTGGCCATTTTTAGCTGAAAATTGGAGGCTATTTACCCCCCTTACCTTAAAAATGACCGGGACCCCCCTCCAATTTCGAATAGTTATATGTATAAATGTGGCAGATGGCCCACAGTCCACACGTCAATCATATTCTATTGATTTGCTTTAAATAGGCATAAAGGAATAATAAGGTTTATAGCTCATCTTATTTGCTAATTATTATTCTTTGTTACTGGTTTATCACTGTGGCCGGAGAATCGGGACCACACGTGGGCGGGGGGGGGTTGGGGATATGCACCTTCAGAAGGCCGAATACCCGAGAAATCAAAATACCTCCTAGAATTCAATTTTTTAAAATTCTTTTGTTTTTTCCGCAATTTTTAGATGCCAATGGATAGTGCTTGATGAGAAACGTTGAAGAATTGTGTTTTTTCCGCCATATCACCATTTTTAAGACTAATTTTGACCTTTGAAAAATCTTGAAACTTCCAGAATTTCGGTGCTGCCCACCTATGATCGGGACGGAAGGATAAACGGAACGGTCGAAGAATCGAGAATTTCGTGTCTTTAAAAATAGCGTTTTATGCGATAGGTCGGAAAATTGCTACAGTCGAAGAATCGGAATGTCAAAGGAACGGGATTTGTGTGAATCTAAAAATAACTTGCTCTATCACTAGACGGTGAAATGGTTCCGTCCCGGGTTACCGACAAATGATATAAAAATAGACTGAATTGAACCGACTGACTGACTGCTCCGAGCGGCCAAGAGTATTGGGTGACTGTCCGTGCTGGATGGCCAAGAGCATACATGATTGGGGGGTTTCGTAGAAAAGGTGCTTTTTTAAAGCGTTATCAGTTATCTCATGCTCGAAAGTGTCAAATTTCGATGCTTCGCGCCACATACTGATTTTTTTGACTATATTTTGTTTAAATTTTTCGACTTTTTTGATTTTTTCGAAATTTGTTGGTTTTAATGCTCTAGAAACATGGTGCATCGTCAAAAACGCTGAAAAACAATGTTTTTGACACGTACCCACACTTTTGGGCCCAATAAGGCACTTGGAAAAATCACCCCCCATTCCAGAATTCCCATGCCGTGCATGTCTGACTGACAATCTTGGATGGTTGACTGTACCGGGTGACCAACTGTTCAGGGTGGCCAACAGTATCGAGTGACCGACAACTTAGGGTGGCCGACACATACGAACACTTCGATATAATTGTGCGTGAATATGTTCATTTTTTCCAAATCAGAATACGCAATTGGCGTAAATGCTGATATTAAGTTATTAATTATAGATATATTCGGCTGTTCGCTCAAGCCATTGAGTTTAGACAAATGCATCCTTTTTGTTTATTTAATGCGATCTTCCAAATACAGTAAGACCAATAAATTTTGCGTCAAAATTTATTCTAGTCTAGATAGCGTTAGGATGTTCTTTCATCATAGTGCAGTGCGCGTTACGTATTAGAATCATGAATGAAAAATCCCAACTGATTTCAATCTTCGATCATTTTCACTGCATAATTTACATGCAATGGTGCCTTCGAAATAGAAAGATTCAAAAAAACAAATCCTTATTTGCATTTTAATATGGATGAAAGCTGATCCCTAGTTTTTGCGGAAGCATACTTTTTTTGTGTAAAAGCGCTACGCTTGATTCTTCCGCGTGAAAAATGGAGGGCGATTTTGGTCCAAATGAGTCTATAAACGCGATTTATAGTAGGTCACATATGCTGGTAAGTAGGACAGTCAGTAATCATTTGGCCATTCTATGCTGTTGGCCATTTCGGAACAATCGGTCAGTTGGGCATTTTTGATTGCCTGATCTATTCTTTAAACCATTTGTCGGTTACCTGGGTCTGTTGACAACCCGGTACTAATGGCCACTCGGATCAGTCGGCTAGTCGGGGTCAGTCACCGGGAAATTTCGATTGACACATTTTTTTAATTCCGCATGTCGGCCATGTCGGTCTTCCGTAACCATAGGCGTAGCCAGGGAGGCATTGGGGGCACATGCCCCCCTCGAAATTTTTTCAGAAATATTGTTGATTTGTCTGTTGCAATAATGTGTGCCCAGAAAACTGAGTTTCAAAAGGCAAAAACGTCAAAATTTTCCGGCGCTTCGCACCGAGTCATTATTATTTATTGTTATATAGATCTAATGAATTAAAAAGCTTGAATCAGCTTAAATAATCCAGCACTTCAC
Source organism: Mermis nigrescens (assembly GCA_036768485.1). NCBI lineage: Eukaryota > Metazoa > Nematoda > Enoplea > Mermithida > Mermithidae > Mermis > Mermis nigrescens. The sequence continues at coordinate 11,352,785 of JAVLUZ010000157.1, read as the reverse complement.
ATCACTGTACCAGTTGGTCTATTCTCTGCTTTGTTTGTCTTTTGTGTACCAGTTTGTCTATTATTTGCTTTGCGCATTTCCTGTTTTCTGAACTGCATCTTGTAAATAAGAAGGCCACAAATGGGCCTGAAAACGGTAAGAACAAAATTTTCATTGATATATTTTTCTATATCTTATTGGCAGCGACCCGTTGCTGCGCTATGTAATTAGCAGAGGTCAAAAAACGCATTTCAGCTCAGAAGTTTTGTGCAATGTATAAGTTCATCAATTTTAAGTGTTTTTGGGCTTGCTCGATTCAGAACCGAGATTTGGCCGATTTTGCATTTTGCGAGAATTTTAACGTTACTATTTAACATTAAAATGCTTTTTTTACAAAATTTTCTGGGACTCTGCCCCGACCCGCTGGGAACGCTTGAGCGCGCCATCCCAGACCCCCGCAACCGTACAATCTCGTTGTACATGTGCAACGAGATTTTAGGGAGAACAAGCCAGAAAAGAGTTAGGAATTTCTAAACATTTTCGCCGTTTCGCGCCGGCATTAATTTGTCTTTTTTGAATGATTTAAGCGATATAAATTGAGTTTAGAGTGCAAAAACGTCAAAATATTTCGGCGCATAGCGCCGCCAGCTACTGTTCTTTCTTTTCGTAAAGCTCCAGCATTGCGCTTAAAAGCCTGAATCACTCAAAATATCTTCAGACAAAGTTAGTAATTCGCAGTTTTCTTGTTAAAAGCTTGAACTGTCAAAATTGGTTTGTACAAATTTGATAATTTTCTGCTCTGTCAGATTATTAGTATTCACCGAGCTACAAAATGTTAAGGGCGGTAAAAAATGACTAAATTTCTCGGCACTTTGCGCCACTTATAATTTCCGAAATGTTTGTCAATAGAAAGGCCGTAAATTCTACATGAAAACGGTAGAAATTCCAAAAATTTTTGGTTCTTAGAGCCGCGTTACACTTTTTGTATTTTTGATCGTCAGAAACCCATAAATTAGCTAGGCTGCATCAGTGTTTTTTATATTCGGCAAAGATTTTTCCCGATGTACAAAGACTTTTCGGGACCGTCTTTGTACAGGAACAAACATTTTTGGGAAGACAAAAATTGCAAAAAGGTCTAAAATTCGTAAAATTTTTCGGCGCTTCGCGCTGAAATGAGTATTTGTGTGTTCCATATATCTTTATACTGGCAGAAATTGCATTTCAAAAGAGAAATGTCAAATTTTCCGGCGCTTCGCGCCGTTTTAAGACGATTATTAGTGATTTTTGCCCTTAGAGACCCAGAAATTAGCTAAAATACACTACCGAAAGTCGAACAACTGTTTTTACCACACTAAAATCGCTACTGTACTATATTATAGTACTCAAAAATTTGTGTCTTCAAAATGTACAAAGACTTTCAAGGACCATCTTTGTACATGTACAAACGGACCTTGTACAAAAAAAACACACTGGTCTACTACTAAAGGTCGATAAACTCAGTTTTACTATACATAACGTTACTGGCATTCAATGCAAAAGTGGTCTTAGAAAAATTTTGTTTATGCCCCCCGCCCGAACCAAAATCCTGGCTACGCCTCTGTCCGTAACAATCGGTGAAAGGGGACGGAGTGTCACTGTACTTTTTTATAGCATCGAGAGAGTCGGTGCCAAAATCAGTGTTTACTATACATCTTGAGACGTGGTGAGAAAGTGCAAATCATTCATATTTCAAATATAATAAGCAGTGGCGGATCTAGGATTTTCTTAAGCTTCATTCATACTTCACGCAGGATCGCGTCGCAGGATTATATGACGTGACTTTTTCTTAAAATAGCGCAACTTGCGAAAATTGTGCGAATTGACGTATCGCTTGATCCATTCATACTTCTTGCGGAAAATCGCGCGACAATTCGCGAAATCAATGCATCGCGTTTTCCATTCATACTTGCTGCGAATTTTCGCAAATTAGGTTTTCCTGCGACGCATCGTGCGATTTTTTCTGCGAATCTTGGGAAATATCGCACGATTATTTCATGCATTTTTTCTTTGTCCTTTCCTCGACTGACCTCATTACAAATTCAACGCTTTCGACGTTTGCGTCATTTGCATAATGGCCGACTAGGGCCATAAATCGTCAAAATAGGCATTTCACTTGGAACTGCGTGCATAAAAAACGCGAATTCGCGTCAAGCCCCAATATTGCGAATTCGCGTCCCTCGTCAATTTGTTGTTAAAAATAGTAACTTTTGACACTTTTCGCGCAAAAACGCGATGAAGTATGAATTGAAACGCGAATTATCGCACAATGAAATTTGTGGATTGCGCGATTTATTCTGCGTTGCGATTTTCGAAGAAGTATGAATTGAAAAATCGTGTCGCAGAAAATCCTGCGATTCGCGCGAAAGTATGTATTGAATTTGCGTGCAAACCTGATCCTGCGAGCTGCGATTTTCGCAAGTTCGGCGCGATGCGTGGAGTATGAATGAGGCTCTAAGGGGGCGGTACTCCAACTTTTCTAAAAACAGTCAAAAATAGGTCCGAAAATTTGCCCTTCACGTACGAAATAGCGTTTTTTTCGGCGTTTTACATTATCTAATTTTCTTGAAAATCACTTCTGACCACACCTGGGCGTGGGGGTTTGGGGGGGTATGCACCCCCAGAAATCAAAATACCCCCAGAAATCAAAATACCCCCCAGAAATCAAAATACCCCCCAGAATTCAATTTTTGAAAATTTTTTTCGTTTTTTTCGCAATTTTTTAATGCCAATGGATAGTGCTTGATGAGAAACGTCGAAAAATGGTGTTTTTATCGCCATACCACCATTTTTAAGGCCATTTTTCGACCTTCAAAAAAATCTTGCACCCCCCAGAATTTTCTTGCTGCCCACGTATGCTTCTGACGCAACATTTTTCAAAAAATTTTAAAAATTCCAAACAATTTTGTGCAAAAATTATTAAATTTTTCCGATTTTAACGAAAATCCGGCGCGGAGCACTGGAATATTTGAGAAAATTAGGCGTAAGAATGTTTAGAAGCTTTATCTACCGCTCAATTTGTGGAACGTCGAAAATTCTTAAAAGCTACGCGTGAAAATAGAAGGAATTTATCTTTTCTGCTCTTGAAATTGTTTTGAAACCTATTCTATGAGCAAAAAATGACTCCCAGGTTGCCAAGAAAGTAAATAAAGGTCATTACGAGGTATTATCCGTCGCAAGAGCCGGAAAATTTTGAGAAATCATCACTGACGGCCAAAAATCATTACAAATTACAAATCCATTCTTAGGTATGGTATAGTGGTAAAATCTGAAAAATGCAGTTTCAGTGCGCAAAATACATAACTGAACTAAGCCATTGTATACATATACTGATACTACGCTGTAAACATATGCTTCGCAAACCTCATTCACTCATTCGTTCAAACTCAAGCATCATTTCAATTTTCTATTTTGGACGCTTACGTAATTCAGTTGACTTGATCTATAACTACCGGTCCTACTCATAAATTTCAAGGAGAATTCTCGAAAGATGTAAAAATTATAATGGGCTATAATTAGATTACTAATCAGTTTCCATGTTATACGTTACAGATTTTCGATGCAATGCTATAGACTAACTTATTCGAAGAAAAGTACAAAGGTGCGAGTGTACATGCAGGCCCGTATCCATATGGCTCCTGAAATTCTTCGAATTTTTGGCGCTTCGCGCCACTTGATTAAAATGAACATTTAATACGGTACTAGTCGTTATACCCCCATCCGAAATTTTCACCATTTTCCTGCTTGAACATTGCCTTTTTTTGCTCAAATTCATTCTGGAGTCACTGAGACTCGAACCCGGGATCCAGTCACTCGGAAATAAATTACGCGATAACGCTAATTTCGAGGAATTGAATACTCAAAACCGAATGAGGGGTATAACCGATTAGTACCGTAAATACTTCTTTCAATTTTGTATTGATAAAATTTTTTGCCATATATAATTTTATGCATTTCTTATCTTCGGATAGATTAAAAATTGTGCTTAAAAGAATATAACTACTCGTTCATAAATATTAAAGTTTGCCGGTGCTTCGCGCCAGATATAATTCCCTCTGTTGCTTATCTTCAAAAATTGTAAAATCTAGCTTAAACGGATAAATGTCGAAAAATTTACCGTAGAATACCTTTCTTCATTGTTGTCTCAAAAGATTTACAAAATTGATTTTAAAAGAAAAAATTTCAAACTTTTTAGCCAAATTACTTGATTTTTATTTTCTTATTGCCACGTTCTGCAGAAGTGATCTAAAAACTCAAGACAAATCAAAAAATGCCGTCTCAGCACGCAATGTCGCTTCTGAACGCATTAGATATAGGAGTACCTATTTTCAAGATTTTGGCTATTCCCGCTTGAATAAAATCCTGGATACGGGTTGTGTACATGGGTACACGTAGGTATGTATGTTTGGCGGTTCTAACCATGCAAAATTCTTTTGATTACGCTTTACCGTACTCGCATACGAGCATTCCAATTTAAACCAATTCTAATTAAGGTCATTTACTTTTGCGTGTTGTCTTCTACAATGATCCTTTTCCGTGGGTCAAAAATATACCTGTTGCCTTGTTGGAGCTGATCGAACGGCGGAAATGGTGTAAAAATCGAATATTTTATCCGGATACATGCAAAACTAAAATCTAAACCGTGTGTCTTATTTTTTGCAATAAATCGCATTTTAAATCCTCAAAGGGCAGTAAGGTTACTAAGTAGTGAATATATGTTGATCGGTTTTTGTCACCTTGTATTTTTTCAGTAGATGTCATTTAATTTACTCGAACAACCTTTTTTATTTGTATTCGACCAGTGAAAGACATACTTGTTGAGTCATCTGCTGTTGCTTTGTGCTGAATTAGTAATTTATTGTACTAATAGCATTCATGTTTTCTACGCTTATTTCTCAAAAATAGTATTTAAAAGCAGAAAAGTGGAAACATGGATTATTTTTCATGAAATGAGTTCTCCTACGACGTGCTAGACAAAGCTTTTCAACGTGATTTCTTGCCACCTTTATATAAGTACGTGGTATTTGTGCCGAAAACGTCATCTATTTTGTGTATCTGCATAAAATTGTGGCATTTTCATTTTGATTCTATCCAAGAGAGCTTGGTTAAATAAGCGATATTTGAGTGCTTTCAGTGCGTATCTGCTCCTTGCAATTTTCGATGCAACTTCCGCCACCGCGCCGTGTCTACTTTGCGTTTATTTCTTAATGTACTTATCTGTAATGGCTCAGCTAAGCTGTTAATTCGTTTGCATGCTTAGTAAATTATATAGCAAAAATAGATTAAAAATTAAAAAATTTTTGAAATTACATTTTAGTTTCAATTCAGGCAGGTATAAATTTCGTTAAAACTAGCTCAATGAGTAAAAACAGCGAACAGTCGATGTCTTTGTTTGATAGTATGTATGGTTCACATGGTAAGGGTGACCAAGGAGGGGTGTAATCTATAATCTGTGACCGGGGAAGGGCAAGATTAATCTCGAATACACAAAAAACTGCATTTCCGAACTTGCCCTGTCCATTTAGCTCATAAAATTCGGTCTTCTCGGTAAAAAAGTCTATTTCCCTTTATATGCTGTGAAAAGTGACGTTTTTTTGGCCGCGTTTGAGACAAACTTATAAAAATAACGATCCTACGTCGTGAATCTTAAAAAATTTTAAGATTTTTCGATAAAAATACGCTAATTTTCATTATTTTCCATGCAGTATCTTACCTTTCCAAAATCTATTCTTGGCTGGGGAGAAAAAGACCGCCTTCTCCCGCCCTCGCCTCCTGCGTACGGCATCTATGCAATGGCTTAATAATGCATTCATGAAATAATCTCGAAATTACTAGCATATGATATCACAAAAATGAGACAAGATCTGTTTAAGAGACCTTAGATTCATAGTGATGTGTGCCTACTGCTTACGTACGATAAGATGCATTTTGGTTGCCGCCTGATGATGCACAGCATGACTGGTCTGCCGAGGGTGCGTGTAAGCCAGAGTTTTTTAGCCAAAATAACCTCAAAACACTGGTTAAAATCTTAAAATTGTGCAAGAACTTTATTACTCCACAGCTCCTGATCATTTTCGAGCCATTTTGCGAAAAATTTTATAAATAATCATTTTTGCCCTTCTATTTGTCATATTTTTTTCTTGAAAAATTTCCATTATTTCATTCTGGGAATCTAAACTTCAAACCCTCTCCATGAATGTCTGCTCAAGAGTCAGTAGACACCAATAAACATGCAGGAGTGTGTCAAATGTTGAATATTATAGCACTGTTCAAATTTTACGATCAATAATGTACATGAAAATCAGATTAAATAAGTACCTACATATATGTTTTAATCCACAAGGTATGTTCAGTTGAACCCCATTTATAAACGCTCCTAGGGGTTCGAAGGATTCCGCGTTTGTTTACCTATAATGTCTGTACAAATCGGATTGACAACTACATTTTGACGTTAAACCTATTACATGCTTAAATGCTTTGTTAGTAAAATAGGGTAAAATTAGCATTATAAATCTATTCGTATCACAATTTTCGAGGAGATTGGTGGAAATTCTGTATAAATCAAGAATGATGGTATTATGTCCATTACTGAATGCATTCACTGTTGACAGTTAAACACAAAGAAATATTAGGGCACTCTCTGATAATTCCCCAAGGTGCCACATTGTAAGATAATACAGGAAAACTTACAGCCGAAGCCGTCAAAACAAACGCCAAAATCAGCGGTTTTGAATAAGTTGTACCGGGGTAACATTACTTCTACCTTCAACCTGTTACTTGGCGCAGAGAAACTCTTTTTAATATGATATTATGATAAAGCGTATCGCACATGCACACTGAGAGTCCCTTTACTAGGACTTTTGAAAAGCATACCCCTTCAGGCGAGGGCTTAGCCAAGAGGGGCATTGGGAGCACATTTTCCCCCAAATTTTTCCAATAAATTTTTTTCCGATTTTTGTGGTGTAAGTGTGCTCAAAATTACGTTCAAAAGGCGAAAACGTCAAAATTGTCCGGCGCTTTGCCCCGAATCTGGATTATTTTTTCTTCTAGAGTTCCAATATCGAGTTTAGTAGCTTGAATCAGCTAAACTATTCCATGATTTTTCGTTGAATGAAGCTCTAAATGCTTGTTAACATCATGGTAAAAATTTGTTAATTATTTCGTGTCAGTTTGAAAATCTTCCGTATTATTTCTATATCTTTACAAGGACATATAATCATGAGCAATAGCCAAAGTTTCAACCCTTCCAACTTTGGACTCTCGAAGGTTGGTTGGTCCCATAGTTGGGCCGAATATAGGTTAAACAGACAATTTTGTTTCATTCTTCAACTTTTTTCGAAATCAGCACATCCAAGTGGACCCTTTATCTCGTCCAGCTTTTGTGTCAGCCCGTTCCATGGACGGGCTAGATAGGCCGTTGCCCAGGCATGCATATAATTCTCTTCTAATTGGTACGACTGGCCAAATTTTCTTTTTTGAGCATATTCTGTTTTCCAAACTAGGTAATTGTTAATAAAATAGGCTACGAATTCGAGCAGAAAACGGTTAGAGCAAAATTGTATCGACAAATTTTTGTTTATTTCACTGACGGGAGGTCGAAAGACTCATTTCAGCTCAGAGCACATTTTGTATTTATTAACGGCAAGCAAACGTTTTGTGCACATGTACATAGAAGCTGATAACTTTTGTTTTTAATCTGAATTCAAAATTAAGTTTCGGCCGATTATGTGAAAATTTACAGTTACGAGCAGACATGCACAGTATGGGAATCTGAAATGAGTGAAAATTTAAAGTGCCTTTTTTGGTCTCCAAAAACGGTTGATTCGCGGCAAAAACGTCAGTTTTGGCGTTTCTGACGATGCTGTAAGTTTCTAGAACCTTAAAACATTAAAAAGAATTCAAAACTAAATTCAAAAAATTATGATCAATCAAATAACATTTAGGTAGTATAGTTGTGATCAGGCCCCAGGATTTAATTTCGGGTGGGGGGGCAAAAAATTTTTGAGGCCAGATATCTCAAGAACTATTAGGAGATATGCGAAAATAAAGGCAGTTTTGAGCGTATTTCGGCGAGCTCCATACGATGGTTAAGGAAAATTTCAAACAAATTGTCAAAAATTTTCCATTTAATTTTATTTTAGTATGCAGCAAATTTATCCTTTACGCTGATTTCTCATCACTTAATCGACGAATTATTTCTTATCTCTTGCCTTTGTACTTAATCATTGTGCTTTTCAGAGAAGAACAATGCAGATAATAAACAATTCGGCGCGAAGCGCCGGAAAAAATTCATGTTTCTTATGTCATAACTCAAATTTGAGCTGTTTTGAGTGAGCTAGAAGGCAAAAACTATAGCTGGACACTGAATTCGGCGCAGAGCGCCGAAAAAATTTGAGATTCTCTCTATGTCTAACTCAAATTTGGGCGATTTTTAGCGGTTTAGAAGATAAAATTATACATGAACAATAAATCCGGCGCACACCGCCGGAAAAATTTGAGTTTACTAGCTCAAAAGTAAACTAAAAACCTGTTTTGGCGGTGTTTAAGACGCACTTCGCCAATTTTCCATTTTTCGCTCTGGGGGACCCTTGGGAGAAACAAAACTTTTTTCCTATTTCGAAGGCCCGTCCCGCCCCTGGTTACAGGCCTAAATATGATTGTGAAGTGCCGAAAATTTGACACTTTCGACCAAGCAGATAGCTAGCAACGCTATTCTGCACGTGACAGCGGCAGTGATCGACCGGGCTTTAAAAAAACCGGGCCCGGGCTTAGCCAACGGGCTCGGGCTTACATGCTTAAGGAAATACACATGTTTAGATACATATATAAGTAATATAGGTAGGTATACATTAGGGTTTATTATTTATATGTTTTAATGTGTGTATAAATAATCATTATATACATCAATAAATAACATATGTATTAAGTTTACATAGGTATATTGAGGCAAAAATACATACAAGATTTTAAATTAAATGTATACTAGATAAGTTATGAAAACAAGATATAATCATAAAGATAAGGTAATGTTTTATTCTATAAGACTTCGTAATTCATGTATATATTTTTTAAATTAAATTTAACTCAGCTGTACGCCAAAAGATCAATCGATACTAGCGATCCCAACCATTTCCCACCATCCATGACCTTTTTGCAGCTTGAAGAATAAATAATATTCTTATGTATTATTTTTTCAATTGCATTCATTAATCAAATTCATTTTTCTTAAGCAATATTTTTTACACACAAAATAGCTTCGAATTCCACAGCGCATCAAAGTAGTTTAAAACTTTTTTGGCGCTTTCCGTTTAATTGATTCTCAGCTATGTCATTTATTTCATTCTATATGCATGGTTGAAGAAAATCTAGCAGGTTAATTCAAGTTATTCTAGCCTTCTTTGCCTGGACCTTCCGAATTTCCAGGCGTTGTTCTTACATTCAATTTTATAAAAAACGAAGCATACGCATTTAACACTCATTAAATCAGCTTGATTCCTGTTTCGGTTTGACATTCTAAAGAATAATAGATCCACTGATGCCCATGTTCAGCACAGTTTTGTAAGGAACTGACAATATGTCTTTGGGCAAGAAGAGTGAGAATATGACTAGCTACAAAATTGAATCATAGAAGATACCTAAAGCTAATAGTTTGTGATTGTGTCTGACATAAAATTCAACACATCATAATAAACCTTATAAACCATCTCTTAGCCGATTCTTGCTGCAGTTCCGGTACTGGATAAAGTTTTTTGGTCATAAATTTCGCAATGCCACCTTTTACTGCATATGCTGCAACGGTCGATCACTATTCATGTTGTACGTTATTTACATACATTTGATAAACATCATTCTCCTAGCTGGATTGCACCGCAGTAATTCATGGCGAAATGGTGCATAAAACAGAACTTGTAAAATAAAAAGTAAATATGAATTATATGTATTGACCTAGGGGGATATGACGATGAGCAGATAGGTACTGGAATAGGCACGTAGCTGACCTTCCGAATTTGGGGGGACTAAAATTTTGAAATCAGACATCCCAACAACTACTTGTAGACAGGCAAAAATAATGGTGTTTTTGAGCTTTTCTCAGCGAGCTCTTTACACTGACGGAACCAAATTTTGAAAAATTCAAAAAATTTAACTTGATTTCAATCACATTCAAAAAATATGTTGTATAAAATAACCATGCGAATGACTTCTAGACATTCGACCCCGTTGAGAAATTGTTAAACTTTTTTTGTAATCAATTCTGGCACAAAATTATATAACAATAATTAATCTGGCACGAAGCGCTCGAAAATTTTGAGCTTATTTATTCAAAAGTACGCTAGAATCTATCCAGATGAGTCTTTCGAAATGTGCTTCAACAATTTTCAACTTTTTCCTCTGGGGGACTTTGCAAAAAAATATTCGAATTTGCGAAACTTAGGAGACTAGTCCCTCCCCACACGTGGGCGTGGGGTGGGGGGTCGGGAGGGGGTATGCACCCACAGAAGGCCAAATACCCGCAGAATTCAATTTTTGAAAATTTTTTTCATTTTTTTCCCGCAATTCTTGATGCCAATGGATAGTACTCGAAGAGAAACGTTGAAAAATGGTGTTTTTTCGCCATACCACCATTTTTTTGACCTTTGAAAAACTTGCACCCCAGAGTTTTGGTGCTGCCCACCTATGGTCCCCCAAATCCCCTCACAGCTACGTGCCTGTATAGGAAGGTCCAAAACAATCTGGACTAGCAGTTTTAATCTATATTCAGAGACAAAGTTTCTAAAGTAATGGTACAATGCGGACATATTAAGTTCTGAAACTTTTAAAACTTTATTATTAATGAGGCCCGGGCCTTTTAAGCCGGGCTCGGGCCTGCCCTCACCGGCCGGGCCCAGACCGAGCCCGGGTACCCGGTCGATCACTGGATAGCGGGTTTGGACCTATTTTTGACTGCTGGAAAAAGTTAAGGTACCGACCGACCTCCTTTACAGAAATCTAGATCCGCCACTGTTTAAAGGGATATAGGGGTAACCTCCGTAGCAGCGCTTTATTGTCGGCGAGATAAATAATGATGAACTTATTTTCTAATGACTTCGTGCGGTTGTCTTTGATACTCCTCACTATTTTTTCCCGACTTAGGGATTTTTTGATCAGAAATACAGTAATTTATACGGTTTCATCCCATTTTTCATGAAAAATTCTCAATAATTTCCGCTCTTCGACATTATCCTTCAAAAGCATTAGTCGTTCCAAACGTAAGATACATTGGAATGGAGTAGCGGTAATTTTAATTATCTTAAGCCATCCTTTCACCCGAATTTTCTAAAGTTTCTGGGCGTTTCGCCTGCCTAAACATTATTCAACAAAGTTCTGTTCCGGGATTATCGTTTTATTCAAAATTTTCAGAAATTTTGAAAATTTGTTCGCTGAAAAACGTCGAAAAAACACTATTTTGCGCGTATTGGACGGATTTTGAGGACTATTCTGCACAGTTTTGCAAGATTTTGGGTACCGCTTTCACTCTCTGGAAATGCTAATTCCGGTGCTGTTTGTCTCGATTTGACGATTTTAATTTGAGCACAAAGTTATATTGAAAAGACAAGTTCTTTTAAATCTAGCTGCCTGTCGTCAAAAAATATTTATGCGATTTAGAGAATAATGTGTATTTTTTATGATTTTAGCCATTTTTATCAAGATTTTTCAAATTTTTCAGGCGTTTTGCGCCGGGAGTATTTGTTTGGCTTCTTTGTGTCGATCTTGCACTAATTTTGCGCTTTTTTCGTAGAAAATTCTCGAAAATTGTCATTTTTTTATCAGAAATGATTCTGCTTATCAAAAACGGCAAAAACCGCCATTTTGAGCATATTGGACTAATTTGTTCTAATGGGTAAGTTGGGGACAGAGGAGGTTGTATCCAGGATATCTTCAGTCTCCTAAGATGCCAGGTTTCAATATGAAAATAAGATTAAGTTTATTTTAAACTGCTTCGTGTGTGTTCAAAGCATGGCCGGAAGGGGATCAGTTAGCTCTACGTGGTTAGCTTGTGAGAAACCCATGATTTCTGTCGTTTAAGCTGAAGTGGCCTTAGAAAACGGTGTTGAAATGAAAATGGGGTACTAACACCTTAATATTAACATGATTTAAATCTTTTTTTTAACGAAAATTCAGTCCTTATTGGCCCTAATTTTTCTCAGAATTTTGTTATTTTCCTCATGAAAGTCTTGATGGGAACCTGTTGCGTCATTGTTGATTATCACAGTAAATTAACAAAGCTTGCGATTTAGCTAGATGATCCATCCATGAAATCTCGTATATGCTGAGGTAATTAAAATTTACATCATCGCTTTCTGAGAGGACTATAATGGTAATACCTACACTGAAAACTGATGTTTCGATGAAGATTTCACTTGTTTACTTTTCATCTTCGCCATTTAGTCGATCACAACCAGGACCGTATTCAAGGGAGGGGCAGGGGCCCAAAAATATAAAACATTCTGTTTCTCCCAAGGGTCCCTCAAAGGGTAAAATGGAAAATTGGCGAAGTGCGTCTAAAACACCGCCAAAACAGGTTTTTCAGTGTACTTTTGAGCCAGTAAACTCAAAATTTTCTGGCACTTCAAGCCGTATTTATTGTTTATGTATAGTTTTGTCTTCTAAACCCCTAAAAATCGCTCAAATTCGACTTCGACATAGAGGGCATCTCAATTTTTTCCGGTGCTGCGTGCCGGATTCATTGTTCAGCTATATTTTTTGCCTTCTAGCTCACTCAAAATAGCTCAAATTTGAGTTATTACATGGGAAACATGTAATTTTTCCGACGCTTCGCGCAGTATTTATCGTTTATATATGTTTTTTTGTATTCTAGTCCGCTCAAAACCGCTCAAATTTGAGCTTGACATGCAGAATATGTCAATTTTTTCGGCGCTTGGCGCCGAATTATTCAATATCTGCATTGTTTCTTAGCAGTAAAGCAAATGATTAAACACAAAGGCAAGAGATAAAAAATAATTTGTCGATTAAGTGATGAGAAATCAGCTTAAATGATAAATGTGCTGTATATCAATATGAGATAGAGGGAAGAAATTTTTCTTTACATCGTATAGAGCTCGCCGAGATACGCTCGAAACTGCCTTTATTTTCGCTTATCTCCGAATGGTTCTCGAGATATCTGGCCTCAAAAATTTTCCGTCTTCGCCGCCCCTCCCCTTCCCCGAAATAAACTCCTTGATACGGGCCTGATCACAGCTATGATATTTCTAGGTGATAAAACAAAAGTATGCAGTTCGATGTCACAAGCTTCAATAGAACGGTACTGACTGGCTTGAAGAACGCTTGGTGTAAATTATGAAATCTTTTGCGATGATTTTTTTGATTTATTTCGGATTATTGATAAAATTATTCAATTATTACTTGACCCCCTTCCCCGTATAGCTTTTACCCCTCCAGAATTCGCGATTTTCCTAAAAATTCGTGAAAAAGATGCTGTTCTAAGCGTTTCGTTTTTTTAGTTACCTGTTTGCTTAACAGTGTCAAATTTTCGGCGCTTCGGTCCATTGACTCGTTACTACATTTGTTCAATTTTCTCGAATTTTTTTAAATATTTTTCGGAATTTTTATGTTTTGCGCTTTGGGAAAAGAGCAGTGTCAGAAACGCCGAAAAAATGATGTTTTAGACGCATATCCACTTTCTTTCAGCCCAAGAACGACACTTTAAAATTTCACCTCCCTCTTCCCCAGCATCCCCTTGCTACATGTGCATACCTGGTGCCCACCAAACACCGTAAATCAAAATCTAATCGTAAACGTTTTCATCTCGGAATTAAAATATTTAAAATATTACATGCAGTGAAAATTTGTCTAAAACGATATCCCTTCGTTGTAAGCAAAAGCGTACCTACTAGATATTTTAAGCGGGGGTTCGTGGGCGAGAGCCTAAATAGAGTCGTTATTTATAATTTGCATATGTATGAGTTTACTCGCTAAGTTAATCTGTGCTGCCTGAATTTACCCATGGTCGATGGACGTATGTAGTTCTGGCTCAACCTGAAAATCAAGAAAAGTTTAACATAATAAAACAAGGTTAGACTTGAGCCGCACTTTTTACTCAAATGCAGTGCGAGCGTGAACTGATTACACAACAAGTTTCGATTAAAATTCGCTAAACTTAGCTGGGCCAGCGTACGTGTGTGCATGCATAATTAAAAACGAAACGCTGAAATCGCTCAGGCACGCATCATCTTTTGCTCTCTATAACGAATGCCACTGATGCCGAACGTACGCCAAAGCGATTTTTCACGCCTCCGTCGCCAGATAGCTACGCGACGCCGCCTTTGCAGCAGCTTGGCGACGGACGGCTGCACCCCGACGTTCAGCGGGCCCCCCGTTTTGCCGTCCGGACCGAGTCGACCCGAAGCACTCTATCGACCAGGTCGATCGAGTTAGCGGCGGCCAGAAATCGTTTTTTCCAAACTTGATCGTGGTTTTTAGTATCGAAGCGGGTTTCTTTGCAGTGTATTTGGTCTAAGTCAGCTTTAGCAGCCGAAGTCTGCCTGAATTATAGATAAATTCGGGTTTTATCGATGCATTTTGGTTTAGTTTATTCCTTTTAGATATTGCACCCGAGGTATGATGAATTTTAGTTCTAACTTTTTTGTAAAACGCATGGTTGAACTACATGGATGAAGAGTAATTTTTGGCTGCAGCATTTCTCAGTAAGCAATCCGCATCGCCTTGCTTACTGTGTACAACTATCTTTTTCTCCTGCTATCGTAAATTCGTTGTTTTAATTATAAAATGACGCAGGTTCCTTTACTCTAGTAAGAGCTAGTTGCTTATAAAAAATTAAGTTAAAGAACACTGCTTTGATTTCCGATCGCATTTTTTTCTTAAATTACATCGTTTTTCTGATAATGATTCCCCTGGGCTAATGCATCCAGCCGAAAATGATTTTTAGGCATCAGTAAGTATCGACATTTTTTCAGACCGCTTGCTATCTGAAAATGGAGAAATAATACATATTTCAGTCTGTTTGAATCGGACTCGGGTATTTTGAATGCAAAGCGTGAACTTCACGACTACGCCACGGAACGGTCATTTTTCCTGATCGTAGTCCCTGCGACGTATAGAAATGGATCTTTTGCTTCTAATTGTTGAATTTAATTGACAAATATGTTTTGAAAAAGAAACGCCTTTTAGTCTTTCCCTTATCACATATGGCTAGGTACTTCCTCTGTGATATTGAAAAAACAGTCTCTGTCCCATTTCATCGACACCGTCCCGATTCTCCGTCTAATAATAAAGCAAGTTATTTCTAGATTCCCGTAAATCTCGTTTCTCCGACCGTCCTGATCTTCCGACCGATTGTGTGAAACGATATTTTAAGAAACGTTAAATACCCGATTCTTCGATCGTCCTGATTCTCCGACCATGGTAAAAGTTGACGAGCATGAGGAACGAGTAAATTTATTCGTAATACATCAAGAGACACTGCATAGAACTTACAAAGGTGCCTTGTGTGTTTATTCACTTGACCAACAGTTCGTTTAGCGCATAAAAATGTGATTGCTATAATTAGCGACACTTTTTCTGATTTTCTTAAGACAGTTATTGAGGATTACAAAAATGAGTCTGTTTATCGTTTATCACTGTATTCTCTAGCACAACGCACAAGCATGCTTTTTAAGGTGGATTCGAATATGTAATGGGATGCAAACATAAAATTATATGTCTGAGAGTAATTTTTTTACTAAAAAATCCCCCAACCCATCCGCTGGCATTCTTTTTGAGAAAAATCACTAAGGCAGCATAATAATAACAATATAAGTTAGATTAGCTCTAATCCTTATTCTTCCTTTATGCCTACTCTTTGAAGCAAATCAATGGTAAGAATTGATGTGTGGCTAGTGCCGCCATTTTAGTCTACAGTCGGATAATTGGGATGGTCGGAGAATCGGGACACAATCCTTGACATATTCGTACTTCTGTCGGACAAAAATGATCTCGCAGACATTGTATCGGATATTCTTAGATTATTTCTTTCAGTGTGCTGCGTCCCATCGTCCTCGATTCATAACGCCAGTCTTTATTTTTCATTGCTCTTTTATGTGCTTCTTTCCTTATGATTGTTACTTTAGCTGACGAGTAAGGAAGCTAATGAAGGTCTATGCAGATTATTGGCGCTATTATTTTGTTATCATTATAATTGTATAGTCCCTTACTCGTACTTGCTTAACGAAGTAATAACCCCTCGCGGGCGTTTCGCTAGGTTTAATAATCGTAGTTGTTGCATGTTCTTTGCTATAAACTAGCTGATTGGTTTCTGCTGATTTATCCCTTCTTCATTTGTCAGAATTCATTCATGTAATGACTCAAAATAGCGGGAGGGGAAGTCGGCCGGCTTTCGGAATGGGTCGTGTGTCGCTTCTCGCTTGGGTGTCCTTAGATATAATTGTTTCGTAAACAACCCAAAGATCTTAAGATCTCACTACCTGTCTATAGCACCGCTTGCAATAAAATGAGGATGCCTTTCAAGAACTCGTAGATATTCATTTTACTGATATATTATAAAAAACATAAAGCATTGAATTAACTCTATTGTAACCAACTTGCCCACTCGTGCCATTTGATATGGTTTAGGGATGGACCGGATCCAAAATTTTTAAAATTTCGGATCCGCGTCCGGATCTTAGTCTTTCAAAATTTCGGGTCCGGGTCCGGATCCGAATCTCAACAAATTAAAATTTCGGGTCCGGATCCGGATCTTTGACCTTAGACCCGACCGGTTCCGGATCCGGATCCGGGTCCAAAGGTACCCTAAATTGTGCGATAATTATTCATATCTGCTGGTATGATATATTATTATATTCATTGTTTTCAGTTTTCAGGGCTGGTAACAGTGTTTTTTTTGTACAAGGTCCGTTTGTACATGTATAAAGATGGTCCCGAAAAGTCTTTGTACATTTTATACATGCAAATTTTTGTGTACTATAATATAGTACAGTAGCAATTTTAGTGTGGTAAAATAGAGTTTTCGATCTTTGGTAGCGTATTTTAGCTAATATCTGGGTTTCTGACGCCAAAAATTACTGAAACTTGTCTCAAAACGGCGCCGAAACGCCGAAATTTTGACATTTTTCCATTCTAAATGCAAATTCTTCCATTTTAAAGATATGTAGGTCAAACAATTAATCTGGAATTTCACACATTTTTACAATTTTTTATCTTCCCAAAAATCTTTGTACATGTTGTACACACAAATTTTGGAGTCCTTTAATTTGGTACAGCCGCGATTTAAGTGTGGTAAAAACAGAGTTGTTCGACTTTTGGTAATGTATTTTAGCTAATTTATGGATCTCTAAGAGCAGAATTCACTAAGAATTGTCTTGAAACGGCGCGAAGCGCCAAAAACATTTGACATTTTTCCATTCTAAATGCAAATTCTGCCATTTTAAACATAGGACAAACAATGACTCATTTCGGGCCGAAGCGCCGAAATTTTTTGTGCATTTTACACCTTTTAACAGTTTTTGTCTTCCCAAAAATCTTTGTACATTTTGTACACACAAATTTTTGGGTACTGTAATATGGTACAGTAGCGATTTTAGTGTGGTAAAAACAGAGTTGTCTGACTGTTGATAGTGTATTTTAGCTAATTTCCGGGTCTCTTAGGGCAAAAATCTCTAAGAATCGTCTTAAAACGGCGCGAAGCGCCAAAAAATTCGACATTTTTCCTTTTGAAATGCAATTTCTGTCATTATGAAGATATAAAGAACACACAATTACTCATTTCGGCGCGGAGCGCCGAAAATTTTTTGCGAATTTCAGACTTTTTTTACAATTTTTGTCTTCCCAAAAATCTTTGTACATGTACAAAGACGGTTCCGAAAAGTCTTTGTACATCGGTAAAAATCTTTGCCGAGTACAAAAAAAACAACACTGGGTAACATGATCAAAAATCATAAATAATAAATGAATAATACTGTTCAAAAGAAGGTTAAGCTAGCTTTGATGCTATTGGCTCATGATAAATGGATTTGCATAATGTACATAGCTCATTAAAACGTTTTTTTCGGAAGTTCATGAAGTGAAACTATGATGACTTAAAAACTTTGTTTTTTTCCAGACAGTGAAATAAATTAAAGGCTACATCGGTATATTGTATCTGGTTTAATACTGCTCTACAAAATCAATTCTTATCATGAAAGTTTCTTTCAATTTTTCAATACTTGTAGTATAAGCTATTTCGAATCTCATCATGTCAAAACTCAGCCTTCGAGCGTCCCTCTGCCATCATGACTAATACCTTATTTGAATAGATGCAAATAAAAATATACAAAATATTTTCGCTCCGAAATCCGCGCTTCTATGTTTATTCTCGAAAACATTTAACCTCAATAGAAAATACGTGACGCATAATACCGCATGAATAAAAGAAAATACAAAAAGATATCAGATTTAAATGGTGATTGCGACAGCCTAGGTCCGCCAGATCGACGCCATCCATGTTATAATGATTAAGCACTACAGTTGTATGCCATAAACCACATCGCTACGTCTAATTTGAATAAAATTCAGGAAAAAACATTCATCGGTCCGATTTGTTAAACCTCCCTCACTCACTGCAATATAAACCCTCGCGCAAGCATATTTCAATTTTTCCAACCAGCAATTTTTGGGATTATATACTTATTTCTCAGTTTACTCAGAATATAGTTTGACTCGGTTCCTAAAAATTAATAATTTTCGGGTCCGGGTCCGGATCTTTACTTTTGAAAATTTCGGGTCCGGGTCCGGATCTTTGCTTTCGAAAATTTCGGGTCCGGATCCGGGTCCGGATCCAGAAAAATCGTCGGATAGTGCTGGATCCGGGTCCGGATACTTGGACCCGGTCCATCCCTAATATGGTTTATGCATTATTAATAAGTAAGCATGAAGTAAATGAATGGTACCCATCTATGAAATATCAAATTTTTCTACGCATTTCGCTTTTCTGTATTTGACATCATAGGATTGGAAAGATTGTATGCCGAGAGACTGGCAGTCCCAGGTGACTGACATTTGGCATTTATATTATTTCATATTTTCTGATCTTTTCAAGCACTTTCAAAGAAAATTTTTGATTGCATCCACTTTTGTTCTTCATTTTGCATCATTTTCTCCAGAAAATTTCCCATTTTTCCATTCTGGGGGTCTCGACCCCGAAATCCTCCCCACGTGCATGTCGGGTTGGGACCAGAGATGCACGTCATGGTCAGTCTGGGGGGTCAGCCAGAGAGCTTTTTTGCGCTAAAATGCCTCAAAAATCGCTACAAATAATAAATAGCAAAGAAAGTATGTTATTAAACAGTTTCTGGTCAATTTCAAGCATTTGCGGAAATGTTTTATTTTCATCCATTTTTTGCATTTATTCTGCCTTATTTTTCCCAAAAAAATTCATTTTTTCGTTCTGGGGATCCTTACTCCCAGATGCCCTCACATGTATGTCTAACACTGGGACTTTCGTTCACCTTTGTCCGCCACTTAATACTCTCGTTCACCTGCGATGGGACCAGACATGCTCGTGAGGTTTGGGCGTCTAGAGCATACATGGGCAGCAAGAAAATGTGTGGGGGTAAAATCGCCAAAAACTACCAAGCAAAAATATTACTAAGAATAGAATTCTGGGATTCTACAGTAATCTACGGGGTTTTTTTAATCTAGATTAATTGGGCGTGGGGGTATGCTCCCCTTCTCAGAAAGCCGAATATTCCCCTCAAAAACCGAAATACCCCCCAGAATTCAATTTTTAAACATTTTTTGTTTTTTTCGCGATTTTTTGATGCCAATGGATAGTGCTCGCTGAGAAACGTTGAAAAATGGCGTTTTTTCGCCATTCCCCATTTTTAAGACCCTTTTTTGACGTTTAAAAAAACCCCTTTAGAATTTTGGTGCCGCCCACCTATGGTCTAGACCCCCTGCCCCGAAGGGAAAATTTTTCGGGAAAATGAGGCAAAAGGAGGGCCATGACTCGATGGTAAAATCGATAATTTTCTTCACAAATTCTTGAGATTGACCAATAACTGTGAATTAACTACGTTTCAACACTGTTTTAGCATTTATATAAGTTTTTTAATTATGGCATCAGTTTTCAATATTTAAAGGACTGTACCATTTCCCTGCCTCGGGCAAATCCTCGACAGAAATTTTTTCAATTATTGTATCAGTTTTCAGTATTTAAAGGACTGTACCATTTCTACTCCTAGGGCAAATTCTCGACAAAAATATCTTTTTAGTCCAGTTATGATTTTTTTGCGGATTGTATTCGCGATCAAATTTTAAGCTGTAGTGTCGCTGTTGTTTGCATTAGGTCGCTGTAGAAAGTCATATAGTTTGTGCTATTTTTTATGACTGTTTCACCATTGTCATATTCTTGTTGACTTTTTATTATTGTATTTTAGAATTAAGTCGTTAGCACATGTCAATCGCGAATTCCTTTCCGTTTTTCTTTTGATTTTATTCGCCCGCTACACGATAAGTACATATAATTATATTTATATATCTGCTGAGACCCTCTTAATGTTTTTAAGACCTACTACTTTATTGGACTTTATCAATTAGCGCTTGTGTTTGAGCCGAAAATTAAAGTCGTTTGAGCCTACTTATTGACTTTTCTTACTATCAACAAAGTACTTAAAACCGCGGTAAGAGCTACTAAAAGCCATATTGCTTCGATTAAGATCAATCGTGGTTGTTAGCTGCGTTTGACCCGCTTCCATCTTGATTATTATTCTTTCAAATAATTAGTGCACGAAAATGCTAGACTTTCCACACAGGCTGAAAGAATTGAAAGCAGACTTGTTCCTGATGTTAGATGTTCTGACTGCAACATGACGGTTATAACACTAAACATATACATGGTTCTTTACAGTACCTACCTATCTACTCCATTTTTCTAGTCTAAATTATTCTTGACGTTTAGAGCGCGAATCGAATTATTTATTACCCGTTTGTTTAATTCCATGCAAGTCACCTTGAGTTTTTTTGTTATCTGACATTTCAGAGAAATGCATATTTCGTGGCATTTCTAAGATGCTGAGAACGCTCGAGAAAGTTTCAACAACAATTGTTACGGAGATGCTTGGAATAAGGCTTATTCATTGAAATCAGCATCCTAAAGTGAAAAGTTGAAATAGTGCAGTCTCGTCGTTCCAATGCATATTCCTAAATTCGTTGAAACGTTACAATTCACTAATCTTTGCAGATTTTTGAATTTCTCTCTTAAAATTTTTTTTAAGCGAAAGAGCTTTTTTCATCGTTATCTTGCAATTAAATTTGGCTTATTTGATCGTGGACATTTTTTATTATTGTTTTTACGACATCGTACATAGGTGATCGGCGGAGGATGGAATGATCGATTAATACCGGTTCCAGCAAGCAAGCAACCCACCGACCAAGTCGTAAGAAACTGCGCATAGCATAGGAGATTACTTATATCTTAGATTGGCTTAAACTTGTGAATCCAGCTTGCTGTGGTTTTCGGCTTTCCTAGCTGTTAGCGCTATTTCATTTCTTTTTTAGTAGTAGAGGTTTTTCCTCAACTAAATTAGCCGTTTTCCTCTTGAGCGTTTCGTCGTGTGCGTTGCTGTAGTAGATCGTAGTATCTTCTTTTGATCTCATTTTACTGCATCCGTTGCGTCGTGACATATGCATGGAAGCTGTGAATTAAAATTTAGAATAGGCTGCACATTATCACGGTTATTTTGTAATCGATGAAGATTTTTTCCGGTGTCAAAAAACTTTTCGGGACCGTCTTTAAGCAGGTACAAAGATTTTTGGGAAGACAAAAACTGTAAAAATGTCTAAAATTCCAAAGAATTTTCGTGCTTCGCGCCGAAATTAGTAATTGTCTGTCCTATATATCCTTATAATGCCATAATTTGCATTTAGAAAGGGAAAATATCAAATTTTTCGGCGCGTCGCTCCTTTTTGAGACAATTTTCAGTATTTTTGTCGTCAGAAACCCAGAAATTGGCTTAGATACACTACCAAAGGTCTAAAAACCCTCTTTACCACACTGAAAGCTTTACTGCACTATATTATACTATCCAAAAAATTGCATGTAAAAAATTTACAAAGACTTTTCGTGACCATATCTGTACATCTGCACATGGGGACCTTGTACCAAAAAACACTGGGGTGATGAGAATTCGTGTCCCCGTTTGCCTGCTGTGGATTTATTTGACAACTCGAGCTTCATAGGACCGTTAGCATACTCCCTACTTTTTGAATGAATTTCACTCGATGCGCAGTCTCAGCTGTCGCTGGACATTCTTCCTTATATCTGGCTTTATGAAATCTTCAAAGCGCTTCGCTGGTAAAGTACCTATTTAAAAAATTTACTTTATATATTTATCTTAGAAATCTGAGCGCTGAGGAAGACTTGAAAAATTTATCAGGAATCTCTCTTAACCCTTCGCGCGTTTATACATGGGGAAAGAGGGAAATAGCTGTTGCATGGTTGAACCTTCATTCTATAGCTTGCTTTACAATCGGTTAGTCGTTTTACCTCCTTCGTAATAATTTTAGTTTCTGTACTGTACTCGTTAACCATACATGCAAATCATGGCCGGTCTCGTGTGTTTTTAAACCTAAAATTACCTTAAATTATTATACTTTTATAATAGCATCATAATTGACAATTTATAGTCAACTTCGATCACTTTAGCGAGAAACTTGTAATTTTTTATGCTTTCGATCTTCACTTGGCCTCATTTTCTCAAAATTAATTCTTTTTTTGAGCAGACGAGTTCGAAAATCAGTTGCACTAAGGGGTTGTATTTAATTTAATCGTAATTAAAAAGTCTTTGTATTCTTAAGCACTTTAGACAGTGTCAAGCATCTCATAAAATGGCGAAGTCGTATTTTCGACCCCTCCAATCTTTTACAGGTTTATCTTTACAGTTTACAGTTAACTTGAGGATTAAATGAGATAAAATGAATAAAATCCAATGATGAGTGGTTTTACATAACTTAGGCCCTCATTTAAATATGATTACGTGAACCAATTTGCGCAACTTTCAGTTGGTAGCTTAGTATGCTTATGACTATAGGTGGGCAGCACTAAAGTTCTGGGGGAGGGGTGCATGATTTTTCAAAGGTCAAAAAATTGTCTTAAAAATGGCTGTATGGCGAAAAAACACCATTTTTTCAACATTTCGCATCGAGCACTATTTGTAGGCATCAAAAAATTGTGAAAAAAAAACAGAAAATTTAAAAATTGAATTCTGGGGGTGTATTTTGGTTTCTGGGGTTGGTGGTGCTTTACCAACTTTTACGAAAAATCGACAGCTGTGGGGGGTCGCAGCAATTTAGCGGGGGGGTCAGTTCCCATTCTGGGGGTCAATCTCCCAACCCCCCCTCCTCCCAAGAACACGTCTGTTGCATACCCCCAAACTCCCCACGCCAACGTGTGCTTATGACTTTTTTCTATTACTTAATAGCTCTGAAGCTATTTTTGAATGTTTTACTTTGATGCTATTTTTAGATTGCCAAATAAAGTCTTTTTACCACTAAATGCAAAGAGTTTGCAGAGCATGCACATCGTTTTTTGACCCGTCGATTTCTGTACCTTAAAGTCGCGATTTATGCCAAAATAGCTCCGCAGTACCGTACTTCCTTCATTAGGTGTCATACCTTTTACGCTGGGTAAAATGATTCTCTTTCTCCTGTGTGCGCATATACTATCTGATTGTAAATCACTAAAAAGTTTAGAGGAAATGGAGAATATGAGTTCCGTCAGAAATCCGTGAGAATGGGTTTAGAAAGTCCGGATGTTTTGCAAAATGTGCTGAAATCGTTAAAATAAGGCGCGGAAAACAAGTTTGTTTGAAAACTGTCAATTGTTTCCCAAAACATTCCGGATTTTACCGCTGAATTTGTGTTGGTCGTGATTTAGCACTAGTGCATATGGTTATATAGTTTTTTCGCCTAAAAGAATAATTTTTCGTTTTATTTCCGATATGCTAATAAAGAATATACTAATCTTCTGTTTAAAAGTCTTTTTTTACGCATGATATAATGCTAATTTATACAAATTTTCGTCCAAACGTCTGTAAGTTGACCTAAGCAGCTATATGTCGACCTAAGCGGGAGTGTTACCGACCTAAGCAGCCTAAAATTCTCCTTCATCCATAAACTAAGCCCAAGCCTAAGAAAAATTAAGAGAAAACCGTCTCACAGGATAAATATAAAAACTGCCTTTCCTAAAGCACTCTTGAATTGTGAACTTTAGAGCCCTATAGCTCTCTCAATATTGGACGGATTTTCACGAAACTATTTTCCGCGCATTATTTTAATCATTTCTGCAAGTTTTGTAAAAAATCCGAAGTTCCTAAACTGATTTTTTTTAATTTTTGACGGAACCCATATTCTGCACTTTAGCCAAAAGTTTTTCAGTTGCTTGTCAACTTAGATTATACCAATTTTTGATTTTAGTAAAAAATATCTGTGAATAATAGATTTCAAGTTCGCTAAAATTTGCAAGTTCTCGATTTTAAGGCACAATAGATATTTTCAAGATATTTTTTCCAGTTTGAACTGGCTTGCTTATCAGACCACTAATTTGTTAGCTATTGCTACGGTAAGGTGATGATGTTAGCCATCGGCTGTATTCCTAAGCAGCTTTAAGTTGTATTTATCTCAGCGCAGTCGATATTGCACGCTTTTGTAAATGCTTTGCTCTGGAATAGTCAAAGATTGGCGGAACTTTTCGAAAGTTTGAACCTTCATAAGAAATCCACTGCTTTAGGTCTTTCTATCAGGTAGTTGGAAGGCTGTGCTTTATCTGATATTGGCATTAATTAATCAAACTAGGTAAGCTTTGTCACGACTCAAATCTTGTTTGATTTGAAAACAAATCATGATGCATGATTAAGTGCATGATCTTGCGACTTATGTATGCCTGAAACCACTTGATCGTTTTGAAGCTTGTTTGCTCACTACTTTACATATTTTTGCGCGTTTATCGCGTATATGAGTAAACCTTTACCGCTATAGACGTTGCGACTTTCTAGAGCTGTTCTTATTTGTTATTGCATGCGTAAAATTAGATTTTTATTCACTATCAGTTTGACGTTCAATTTATTGTGCTAAATCGGCTTATTTCAAGATGTTTGCGTGAATAGTCGTTTTACTCACGAATGGCTCTCTAAAACTGATGTTCGATTTAGAGTAGCATGCTTACAACTCCCAAATTTTGTTTTTAGAATAATGATATTAAGTGTAGTAATGAATGGAAATTTTAAAAGCGAAATTACAAAACTATTATTTATGTGATATTATTTAAATTATTGTTCTCGTCAAGGCTGCTGATTTTCTATTTTTGCTTAAAAGGTGGAATGAAATGCTGTAAAAACTGCTTACAGTTTAGCTGGAAGCGATCAATAAGGAGACAGTTAGTTCGAATAATTTATAGCAATACGATTTGAATTTCCCATGCGCATAGATACCTTTAAATCTAATAATTCGTGTATTACTTGATAATTTCATTAAAAAAATATTAAGGCCTTATAAAAATCTCGAAATACTTATAAGAAATTGTCAGAAAACGGATGGCGTCCTTTGTAACGAACAAAAAAGCGCACCAATTTTTTTATAGTTTATATCAGCCTAGTGTTTTTTTTATTGAAAAAGTTGGAAATCGGTTTTACTTTCTCGAGTAATACACAAATAGCGTGTAGATGATCAGCTTTTGTCATATAGAATAAGTATTTTATATCTTAGTTTAGATGACAAATTTCAATTTTTGTATATTCGAAGAAGTCGCCAAGATTTATCTGAAATTTAATTCATCTGATTTTAATAAAAATCGAAGCATGATGCTGGAAAAAGTTGTGAGCACACATGCATAATGGAGGTATGGGGGTATCCCCCTACCAGGACACCAGGACTTCAGAGAAGCATACTCCCTCAGGCCATTTGGACCAAAACCGATTGCTCAAATGATGAAAAAGCGTCAAATGACGTCTAAAAATGTAATTTAAAGTACATTTACATATTTTTTGAGCAGTAGACTGTTCAGTTAATTGATTAAGACACTTTTCGTCCATTATTTCCGGAATGGGACGTTTTGGCGCCGCCACACTCTTTGTAATATTATTAATTATTTATATTTCATTTATTATTGAGGTAGAATACAGATTCTGAAAGCCTATTTAATTCTCTACGTGATGGTATAAATTACTTTTAGAATATCTTTGAATTTAGTGAGATAATTAAATGCATCTAAAAATACACTGGATTTTTACAGTTTTTCAGTCGTACACAAATTAATACTCATCGAATCGAAAAGAACAATATGCTATTTTGTAGCTTGTAGAACTTGCTTTTTGAATATATAATTGATTTCAAAATTGCTTCAAAATTGATTTATTTAGAATAATTTATAAGTTGCTGGCGCCAAAACGTCGTAAACCCCATTATTTCGTATATATTTGATGTTACAGATCATTCTATCGCCCTTATTGTTGTGGTTTTCATGCAAATTTAAACATAAATATAATGAAGAATAAAATGCGACAAATTAGGTACCAAAATTTGACATTACATAGGTAAAAAACTATTCATTCACCCCTTCCCCAAGAAAACTCTGTGTGCCATCTCCCAGAACTCTTGACCGTGTGCCAAGGCCCTGTGCGGGTCGGGGGCCGGTATTATAAAATTAAGAACGTGCTTAACTTTAAGCACGTGCTTAAGTCCTTAAGTACGTGCTTCATTAAGTACGAACTTAAGTCGGTATTATAAAAAAATTTAAGCACGTACTTAGTTAAGCACGTGCTTAAATATTTTTATAATACCGACTTAAGTTCATACTTAAAACAGAATTTCTGATAAGTTCAACCAAGGCTGCGTAGGTCAAAAATTAATAATACCTGAAAAATGGCTACATGGGTCAATTTTCGGAGCTGAGAACGAATCTGAAGTTTTTTTTAAATAAAACTGAAAATTCATCGAACTACAGTATGCAAAGTATGAAAATTTGCATTTTTTACATTCTTTATCACTAGTGCCACAAATTTTAGGCGATTTCTCTGAGGTTAAGACTTTGTACATTCATGTACGTTAGAGTGTCCAACAATATACAATAAAAATCTTTAGCCCAGATGTTCTCTTGTTTAGTCAACAGGGTTTCTAATACCCTTTTTCATCTTTACAATTAAAATTTTTATGGCAAAAATAGTCACTACACTATTAAGCTAATTTTGCGTGATAAAAAATATTTTTGCTCATAAATGCAAGAAGGGGCGCCTCGTCTATGGTGACAAAATCATTAAAATAAATATACGCTATTTAACCAAATGTGCAAAAATAAAGATAAACAGGGTGTCCTCATTTGGAAAATCGTTGTTTATTGTGTGATTTATCGTTAGCCAGTAAAATTTTGCACTTTTGTACAAGTTAAGGTGTCGAACAATGCACAATAGACACCTTAAGCCAAGCAAGTTTCTTGCTTGGTCTACAGGTTTTTCATATTGCTTGTCTTCTTTTCAAATATCAAAAAAAATTTGCAAAATAGTCACCGCTGAGCTATTTTTGTGTAGCAATCAAAATTTGTCCATAAATACAAGGTGTGCCTCAGCTGTAAAACAACTATTGAAAAAATGCATTGCTCTTTGACAAAATATGCAAAGGTCAAGAGGGTCTCTCAATTTGAAAACACGCTACTTAATGCTAGCTGGGTCAGCCAATAACTAACGAGTTTTTTCATAGAAGTGGATGAATCAAATTTCTTTGTTGATTTATGAGATCCATATCATGTTTTTTAGGATACTTTTATCGGTAAACCCTAGCCAAAAGTATCTCAGCTATGATCAAACAATCATTGAAATGGCATTACCGTTGTCTGTCCAAAAATGCAAAAAACTAGTCAATAGAGTGCCACATATTGAAAATTTCTTATTCAATACAGGCTAATACCTCGGACTTCCAGAATAGCTTATGGAAGCGACCAAAGGTAGGACAGCTAGTCTTTTATAATCGATCAAATAGCTTTTAGTATGTATTAAATAAGAAGTAAATGCATGAATGTACAAAATTTCATCAGCTGAACGTTTCCTAAAATCAAAGAAAAAGCATACCTACTGTAAATAAGAATTTTTCAAGTGAGTAAACCCTGTTTACCTTGATTTTTTGTATACATGGTGAAATTGCCATAGGTTCATTGTGACAATCTTTTCATCATAGCTGAAGCACACCTTCAAGTATTTAATTTATGGACAAAAAGACTCATTAATTTGCAAAGTTAGCTTTAGAAGCGACTGTTTTAAAAAAAATTTTTGTTAATTGTAAAGAAGAAAAAGAGTATTGGACTTTAACAGGATAAAATAATTGGTACTTAAAGTTATGAGTGGGTAGGACCACTCATAAAGTTAAGCACGAAGTTGGTACTTAAGTACGAACTTTAAGCACGTGCTTAATTTTATAATACCGTCAGACTTAAGAACGAACTTAAGTACGAAGTCGAAAAAAATTTAAGCACGTGCTTAACTCAAAGTTAAGAACAAATTTATAATACCATTTAAGCACGTGCTTAAAAGTTAAGAACGAACTTAAGCAAAAAAACGTACTTAAGTAAGTTTTATAATACCGGCCCCGGGTTCGCGGACCTCCCAATGCAAAAAGTAACGTCATTTCTGCGAGGCGAGCTTAAATTTCCGTGAGGTTTTGTGCATAAGCATGAGGATTTTTGCGGGGCGGGCTTCAAAATTCCACACTATGACGTCATTCTTGCGAGGCAAGCCTTAAAATCCGACCGGCGCTGGGACCTTGTGCATGTGTGGTCGCGAATCTTCGTTTCACTTGAACTTAGACATTGACGTTGCTCTTTTTGAAATCAGATTCGCGTTGTGAATGCTTTTCGACTCGGACTCGACCAACGCGAGCCGAGCATGTCCGGTCCTTCGGCCCAGCGTTTGCGCGAAATATCGCGTCAACTGCAACAGCAGCACGCGTTGCGTCTTGCCAAAAAGTCAAAAACAGCGCCGCAAAAACCTTCATTATCAACCATGGCGTCGCCTAAGTCGGCGTCGTCATCGTCGACAACGACTTCGCCTGCGGCTGTGACAACCAGCGTCGTTTGAACCTTGTCCTTGTCATTATTCTATTCATTCACTCGTTTGCTTGTTTTTTCTTCTTCATTTTTTGCCTAATCGACGCTTGTTATTCACAAAAATCAGTTAGAATTTGCTTACCACTTCAATTCGCCTGCGACACTATTCATCGTTATTGTCCACGATGGGCACTTATTGCTTACTAGTTCGATTTTTGGGCAACGTTCTTGATCATAGCGCTGAAGTTTTTTTACGTGTCCGACTTAGTAGACGTGTGAGCGCATTGACTAAAGTAATTGCTCTTTATTTGTTTACTTGTGCTGTATGATACAAGCATGCGTAGCCATTGTTCTTTTTCGGATCAGACAGGAGTTGAGTTTTTCTAGAAGTATATGAATCAATGCAAATTTCCATTTTATTGCGGGCTTATTCGCTTTGGCTGACTGACGTATTTTCGTTTTTTATATCTTTTAGGCATATTTTGATCAATATAAAGCGAAATAGACCTGGCTAATTTTCAACGCATTAGAGTTCAGGCATGTAAGTCTTATTGATTTGGCGAAAAAAATGTATGAAATGAGTATGTTTTTGGACCTTTTCTGTTTTACACTTAAGATCTCTCATTTCGACTCTCATGCAGCACAAAAATAAGTGTTTCAAAAATATTTTAAAGCAAAAAACATTATACGCTGCGTTTAGCAGAAACAATGTATATACAGGGTGGGCCAAAAAAAGGCTACATTCCAATTCAACAGGTCATAACTTCAGCTGATGTGAACATGAGACGTTAGAACTGGCAACATTAGATAGATAAAAGTGTCTTCTTTCGAATCGTGTAAAAAATTTTGGCCAGATATCAATGCTTCGAGCGCTACGGCAATCCCTACTTTAATATTGTTTAAAGGCCAATAGCGTCATTGGTCCTGCCATCAATTTGCATCCTATTTTCACGATATCCTGAAATTTTTGTACTCAGTAGGAAGCATATCTACTCTGGGGGTTTGAAAAATGTGCTACCTAATTTTTGTGAAGGTATTTATTGTCAAACAGGTCAAAAAAGGATTCCTACATACGCAGAGTAATTTTATGCAATGCGGAAACTCTGGGGTTAGAACAATATCAAAGTGAGGTGTAAACAAATTGCCGTAGGGCACGAAACGCTGGCAGCTTGCCAAAATTTTTTACACGATTCGAAAGAAGACACTTTTATCTATCTAATGTTGCCAGTTCTAACGTCTCATGGTCACATCAGCCGAAGTTATGAAGTTATGCCCTGTCGAATCGGAATGTAGCCTTTTTTTGGCCCACCCTGTATATATATATATATATATATATATATATATATATATATATATATATATATATATATATATATATATATATATATATATATATATATATATATATATATATATATATATATATATAAAATTTGATTTTCGGAAGTTAATGTAATCGAATTACATTGATTTTCGCTTCATAATTCTATCGAAATTGCAGGCAGAAATTAGGAACTAGATTAGCTTCACAGCTTTAAACGGTTTCACCTTGACTTCTCTCTGTTTTTGATCTTATCTCGATCATTCATCTCCTTTGGGGTTTCACTGGCTCTAGAGCTGACCCCGCAAATGGCTGTCGACCCCGGAATTTTCGATTTTACAAAAAATCTTTAAAAATGTGCTTTTTACGCATTTTAAACGATCTTTTCAGCTCAAAAGTATTAATCTTCGGTGCTTCGAGTCCTATACACTTTTTTACCTACATTCGAAGTATTTCAAAATTACTTCGTTTTGCATTCTGCAAAGAATGAGCATCATAAGCAACGTCAAAAAAATATTGTTTTTAATCAGTTTTAAGCCCAAAAATTTCACTAAAATTTTATGGGCTGAACTCCCAGATTTTGTATGCTGCACAATGGTCTCTCGACTCGGCTGCTGAAGAAAAATTGCTAAATTTTACCCCGTGCTTTTACCGCCGCTAGTAATTTTAGTGTTTCAGTTTCGTTGTACATGTTATATTTATGACGCGCGCAGGTTGTAGATACAGACTATTGCTCTTGTTTTGCTAGACGGTGATCTAAAGTAAACTTATTTGTCTAAATAGGCTACTCATAAGTCGTTACGACGTTATTAGTTTCGTTTCCTCATTGAAGTGTTCGAAGCTACGCTTAATTTGCATAATTTTGCGACATTATCTTTTACCTGTTCCGCTTGTAATTTGTAATCCCGTACAATGCTCCTGTGCACTTATAAACTTACTCGAATATTGATTTTAAAAGGTCTCGTTTCCCGATAAAATAAAATGCTTTTAGAATTTACTTCGCTCATATTCTATGCATGTCCAGTGAGTGATATGCTGCGACAAAAACAAATAGTTCCTGACGAATTTTCATAAAAATTCGTCTAATTTGCATTTATTTTTCAAAATAGTGAGATTTTTATACGCTGTATAAAGCAATGAAAGTGTATCGAAAAAACTGGTACACTGCATTTGGTCTACGGGTCAGCTTGTGATATGATATTGCCAAGTTTCTGGACTAATGATGTACAGGGTGGGCTCAAAATTTGAATGGCCGATTGATCCTTATAACTTCTCTAATACTTGCCCAAATTAAATGCGGTTTGCTTTGTTTACGAGCCTATTACCTCTGTAAGAAAGCAAGTTCTATTTATGCTTCCAGCTGCTGTTGGTTTATCATAAACTCAGGGACGGATTTAAAGGGGCGGTTGCCCCCTCCCCAATTGGTTCGAAATAGCTGACGAGATAAAGAATGGATATGTAATTTGCAATGACTTTTGGTCGTCAGTGGCCATAATTTCACAAATTTTTCCGGCGCCTCGCACCGGATTCTACTTATTTATGACATTTATTTACTTTTTTGGCGACCCGTTAACCATTTTTTGTTCCTAAAATAAATTTAAAAACAATTTCAAGAACAGAAACAGCTATTTCGATCATAGATTTCTATTTTCATGCATAACTTATAAAAATTTCGACGTTCGATGTCAAATATAGGAGATCGAGCAGTAAATCGAGCTTCTAAAAATCCTTCCGCCTAAACTTCACATGTTTTCCGACGTTTCGCAAAAAAATGTTTCGAAAAATCATTAAAGATATTTGATAATTTTTTCGCTCAGAGCTGTCTAGAATTTCAAAATTTTTCAAATTGCGTCAAAAGTCGTTTTAAATTAAATTTGACTATGTAAAAAGCAGAAAAACGCTATTTTACGTAAAGGGAAAATTTTCGGACCTATTTTTGAATGTTTTTGGAAAAGTTGAGGTACCCCCCCCTCAGGAAAATCCTAGATCCGCCACCGCCCATATTAAGCAGAAGTCGTTTTTTGAGTCATGATAAAGTATCTGTTAGAAGCATTATTTATTATTATGTCCTGTAACTTTGTAGCATTCTAAGACAGTTAAATACAGCTCCTTCTATTTTTAAGCCCTTTCGATTGTCTATCGCTCACTCAATTTGTTTTTTTGGCATATTAAGTTTGTCCAAAATGATTGAGATCTAATCAAAGGTTGCACGCTTAGGCAAGTGCTGGCAAAGTAAAAACGTTGATTTATGACTGAAACAAAACGTGATGAAGTGCAGCTGTTCCACACGGAACCAATCAAAATAAAAATTGAGTAGTAACCACATAAGTTTGATTTAATATAAAACGAACCGCGTTTAATTATTTTTTTCTGTCGGACAATTACATTATTGTAAAGATAGTTCGTCACTAGCATGGCAAAGGGGTCTAAGTGCATCCCCAGATCAAAATGGAGTTAGATATATCATTCGATCCGTCTCGAAGAGCTCTACACGTTAAACATGGTCTCGTAACATAATAGTGAAAATTCACTGTGCAAAACGTCAGAAACTAAAGGGTGTTAGTACACTAAAAGGCCTAAGTCAAAAACTTTGAACTCGTTTTTCTCAAAAAAATCAAACCTGTACTTGGACCCTTTTGCCGTGCGGGAGGTGAGTTGTTTAAGGCGAAAAATCTGCAAAAGTCGAAAAAAACCTTCACCCAGCTGCGGGTTGCCGGATCATTTTCGAAGTAGGACTCCCTAAACCATTAGGGGGATACCCGGTTTACCAGTGTGAAGATAATACGCAGGACACAATGTTGTATGCGTTGGGCCAGGAGACACTGCAAGTAAGAGTTTATTTACAGCTGGACGCCGTTAATTGTTTGGACAAAGGGCTACTCCTAATGGATATGACCGTGTAAGTAGTCGCACTCAGGCACGTATCTCTGGGGGAATGGGGGGTTCGGACTCCCCAAAAAATTCAGAAAAATCGGAAAAATATGACTTTTTTAACGTTATTTTGTGCTGCTTTTGGCCTTTTTGGGCTTAATCCCCAAAATTGGTGTTGGTCCCCCATAAATAGGACGGCCAGCTACGTGCCTGGTCGCACTACCTTACAAAACGACTTATGCCTAATTTTGTGTAAAGTAGCAACAGCTTAACCAGCATAATTGAATCTTCGCCAACTTATTCCAGGGGCAACAGGCTCTTAGAAAAAGCAAACCGCATCCGATTTGGTCAAATATAGAAGAAGTTATAAGAACCAATGTGCCATTCCTTTTTTTAGTAACCTTGTATTTTGAACCAAGGAAGCACTAGAGCCCTGCGCGGGCCGGATTTTCAAGGCCTGCCCCGCTAGAATGACGTCATAGTTAGAATTTTGATGCCCGCCCCGCAAACAACCCTATGCGTAAGCATAGGAACCTCACATAAATTTAGGCCCGCCCCGCAGAGATGACGTCACTTTTTTAGTTTTGGAAGCCCGAACCCGCCCCGCGCAGGACTTCGGGAAGCACACGGGCACGAAAACAAAAAATCTTTTCATCCACATCGCAGAATCGCTCCTGAAATTCTAAAGAAAAATTTGTTTCACTTATGCTTTCGTTTTTTTATAGTCTGGTGAGATGACCTCACAAATAACTTCGATTTGTATCGCATACGTAATTTTATCCACCGGTTTGACCGCACTAAACAGAGTTTTATATCAACGCATGTACTTCGATTATTCAGGAATATTTCTCATACTTCAAGCTTTGTTCTCATTCGGACTGGTGCAAGTCGTAAGGTATTTTAATATACTTATGATCTATGTGTTTTTGCAGTATCCTTTCTTATTAATTTTCATTTATCGATTTATTCAGACGAGTTATAGGAGAAGAATACATAAGAGGATAATTTTTTCAGAAAAAAAGGACGTCTTAGCTGGCATCTGTGGGGGGATATGAGATGGGCATGATGTTCCCCGCCCAAAATTTCTGGAGCATGCGTATTTTTTCAAGGGTCTCCCAAAGAAAAAAATGAAAATTCTTCAGCGTATTTGAACGAACGCCAGAATATGGCACACTTTTGATCTAATAAGCTCAACCTTTTCGGGCACTGCGTCGAATTTATTATTTTGTATAGCATTTGTCTATTGAGTATATAAAAAGTTGAGAAACTTTTTAGCAGGGTGGATATATGTTAAGAAATCATTCGTGTGGCCATTTTGTCTGACACATACTTTTTAATACGATCGAAATCAGCTTGAATTTTTTAAATTTTTTCTTCACTGAGGTTGTTGAGAAATTCTGAAAAAACCGTTATTTTTTTCTGTCTACGTATGTAGAGTTGCTAATATATCCGACTTCAAAATTTTAGTCCACCAAATTCCGAAGACCAGCTACATGCCTGCGACTACTTAAGCTAAAATTAGTAGTAAAAGGCCTATCTAAGGGGCGGGATGGGTGCAGTCTACCTTATTTTGCCTTTCAGCACGACGAAAGAATGGCCTTTTTCATAGCCTGTTGAGAGTGAGGAAATTTTTTTTTCTCGAAAAATGCGAGTTTGTTACCTATAAGCCATTTTGTAGCTACTCGCTTGAGTACACAAAATTGATTTAGTTGTCGAGAAACGCTATAGTTTCCAGTTGCCAGAAAAGATTTCAAAATAATCGGAGACGAATAATATTTGTTTATTGATTGTTCATGAACGATGTCTCTGCGGATTCATCAATTACACAAAATAATGCAACGAACACCGAACTAATCATGATTACGTGTACTTAAGTTTTTAGAAATTACCGATCCGTCCCAATGGATGACGTTGCTATCGAGAAACTTTAAGTTACTTGTAAATCAGCGATTTTTATTTAAAGCATCAAGTAACTTTTAAGAATGTTATGTACAGATCTGTACCTGATTATTTTGGTTTGATATACTATTTCTATTTGGCGGAATCTATATTAAGCTTTGTTTCTTTCTTACTAATAGCTTTATGCACTTCTATCGCTGTCTTCTTTTTTCTTTTATTTTCTTATTTTTTAATCATTTTTTCATTTATTTATTCATTTTTCTCTATATTATCCCTTTTTTCTTTTTCTCACTTTTTCCCATATTGATGACTTCAAAGGTTAGGAAAGTGCATATCTGAGAGGGTCCAAAAATTTCAAAGGTTAGGAAAGTGCATGAAAATTTATGTTCGGGGCAGAAACACACTTTTTCGGCGGTTCTTAAAAGTTTTATCCTGTGGGGTCTGCCGAATTCTGGGCTATAACTAAACCCCAAACACCGTGTGTATTTGTAAACTGTATACTGTATCTCTGTTGCATTTTTCTTTTTTAGCGATTATTGGCAGTTTTTTTGGGCAATTTAAGGTCCTTTACGACTGTCACCCGTCTGACTCTTCTTAGATTACTTATGCCTTTTTGACTGTGTTTTCTGTCTCTTAAAGTATGCATTTATATTTAGCCTGCTTAAAACTTCATCGTTATGCCATATTTCGCTGAAGACTTGCTGTGCGATATTTCTGCCAAGCGTTTGTCAATGCATGTACGCTTTTTCGAGTTTAAATGCAATCAAGCTCCGAGTGCATCCATCTTACTGGACTACTAAGAACTTAGCATTTGCTCTGTATCTTATGATCACTTTTTTACAGTCTAAACCGGTTAATAGACGAACCACTAAAGAAAAAATCTTCGGCTTGTGTCTTGCTATTGGATCCATTATGTCAAGTAATAATTTTATATTCTATTTGAGCAAACAAGGGACCTGTGAGGAGGACAAAAAGCAAAATTTTTGAGGAACAGAGACAAAATGGAGGCTAAAAATGAGGAAAATCGAAAATTTCCCGCAAAAATGTTTGAAGTTGACCTTTTCGTTACATTTATCGATTTTTAGGTCCATTTTAGCCCAAAAAGCTCTAGCTGACTCATGCGTTTCACGATTTGGTCATAGGACTGATTTAGTGAATCCATTTTTTTTGTTAAATGATCCAGCTTATAAAGACATCATTTCAGGCTGGTGCGACATGGAAACAGCTGCCTTTGTCCATGGAGCTGTGGCAGTTTTCTTTAAATTGACGTTTCTTTGGCTGCTATGGCAATTTTCAACAAAGTCGTGTCTGAAAGATGTTAGCCTTATGAACATTTTATGTTCATATTTTCTGAACAGTTTTATTATCATGCTTCTATACAATTTTTTAACCCCTGATCAGATTTATTACTTTGCGCTTTATTGTCGAATTTCGATTGTAATCGAGGTTCTTATCGTATTAACTCTTTCTGCGCTAATCGTTTGTGTTTTGAATTCGTTAGTGTTTTATTTCGCGCTAAGCGGTCACGCGTACGAACTACTGTTGTGTGGAAATCTTTGTTGCTCTTTGAGATTATCCATAGGATATTTTTTCGATTCTCACCTGATATTAGACTCTTTGCCCAGCACCTTGAACCAACTGGGCAGTGCTCTAACCTTCATTTGCACCTTAGGTGTTTTTAACACATAGGTTTCTTTTTAGTAAATTACAAATCATCACATGTGTTGTCACTGGACTAACATTAATCGATCGAATCGAATGTATACGTTTTCCTGCTCATGCCTAAATTTATTTAGTGTGAGTTAGTTCTGGGCCGACATACACAGTATAAGAAATTTTGGGGGGGTGAAGTTTAGAAGTGTCTTTTTGGGCTCACAATGATGGATACGCATCAATCGGCGATTCTAATGATTCAATATCTTCCTCTAGAGCATAAAAACAAAAAATTTGAAAGAAAATCAAAAATTGTCAAATTGAACAAAATATAGTCAAAACATGAGTGAAAATTCAACGCTTTTGAGCAAATAGGTGGCTAAAAACGCTTAAATCAGCACGTATATGGAGGTGTGTAACGTAGGGAAGCAAAAAAGGAACGAAAAAACTTAGAAACCCAAACTCAGAGAATGCGTAAATCTGGAACAGCTTCATAATAATTAGTTTCTTTTGGTTTAAGAGTAGCTGCTAGAGGCAGATTTAAGGGGGCGGTCGCTCCGCCAGTGGCCTAATACGGTCTGCAGGCTAAGGACGTATTTTTTTAATTTTTTACCCATAACTCATTGTAATTTCTAAAATTTTTGGTCTACTCGTTGTTTACTTTCGTGACGGTCTAAACGTCATATTTTTTCCACCAAGAACAATTTTTTGCAGGCAAAGAATCTTTCCATCGCATAAGCCTTTTGGAAGGATTTCTGTCACAAAGACAATAATTTATGCACAGTTTATTAGTTGTTCAATAGAAATTCTAAAAAGTTACGGTGTTTCGCGCCAAATGCTCCAATTTTTTGCAGTGCCCCAAATGCGCGAATAAACGTCCTCCTCACACATGGGCGTGTGTGATATGTACCCCCAGAATTTAGTTTCTGATTTTTTTTGATTTTTTTCTCGATTTTTTGATGCCAATGGATAGAGCTAGATGAGAAACGTTCAAAATGGTGTTTTTCGCCATACCTCACTTTTAAGACATGACTTTTAAAAAATCTTGCACCTTCCTCCCCCAGAATTTCGGTGCTGCCCACCTATGGTCTTTCTGCTTATTACGGAAATTTTATGGTATTTCGCGTCGGATTTTTGCTTAAGTAAAAAAGTATAAAACCTTTGCATGTAAACTTGCCGGAAATTGAATTTTTTAAAATTATGTATCAAAATTATTTTGAATAAATCTTATTCAAATTAGCCGAGTATAATTTCCGAGATAACGAACGTACATATATGTAATTTGCATTGATTTTTGACCATCGACTATCGTGATTTCTAATTTCCTTCATATTCTATTATAAATTTTGAAAATTTTAGGTGCTAATGTTTCAGTTAGCTTGCTGCAATGCTCAAGCACAGTAAATATCGAATTAAAGCGTCATTTTTAGCACTTAAAGAAACTTTAGCACTTTTCTGCACAAAGCTGCCAGAAATTTTGAAATTCTTTCAAAAATTCGTTAGAACTTATTTTAAATAAAAATAGACACTTCAGAACGGCGACAAACGCTATTTTGGACATGAATAGCGAATTTTCGGGCACATTTTTGACTGTTTGGGTGAAAGTTGGGTGTCGCTCCCTCCCCTTACGAAAATCTATGATCCGCTTGGTAGTCTACTTCTTGCCGCCAGTTTCTTGATGCGCTCTTTTCGGATCATCGTCAGTATTCAATCACAATTTGTTTTTGGCTTCCGCGTTCTTTCGCTCTTTGTTTTCGTTTTTGGACAAGCGTCCCATTTCGTCTCGTTTTGCGTTCAATTTAGGAGCCTTACCCTTGACGACCCGGCTCCGTCGTCTGGTGTTGACCGTGTATGTACAGTTTAGCGTTTGAGGAATAAAAGCACAGAAAATCGTGAGTGTCTGCGTAATGATTATGTGGATCTAGTATACAATTTACTCCCCAGCGTTTTTTAGCCGATCCATATAAGCTACAGTGACCAAACTTTACAAGTAGATAGCTATAAGCCTATTGTACTAATCTGGCAAAATTGATTAACTTACGGTGTACACTTACTGCTTTGAAAAGAAAATTAAAAAACTTTACTTTACTTTAAACTTACTGCTTTAAAAAAATTGAAAAAAGCTTACTTTACTTTACTTTAAAATTACTTTAAACTTACTTTTTTTAAACTTACTCTTTTTTAATGTAGGATGTTGATTGAGTTACAAAAAACTGCTTTGTTTGAAACCCACCGAATCGTTTACAATTTTTAGATGCCGTTAGTGCGTTGATAAACAATGAGTGTATAGCAGTAAGTTTACACCGTAAGTTGATCAATTTTGCCAGATTAGTACAATAGGCTTATAGCTATCTCCTTGTAAAGTTTGGTTACTGTAGCTTATATGGATCGGCTAAAAAACGCCGGGGGATAAATTGTATACTAGATCCGATTATTTCATGCTCTTGGAACTGAAAGTCCCAAAATTAGCCAAAAACTTACTGACAGAATTATTTAGCTGTAACTAACGTTCTCGATTATTGTTTTCATAGTTCAGCCTAATTCAAGAACGGGTAATTACCTGCGATTGCACCAACTTGTGCAGTAGCCATTTTGCACTTGATAAATATAAGTGCAAAATATTTCTTTATTGCATGATTTGAGATATTGTAGCTAGTAACACAATGACTATTGAAATAGGTAGTTAAGGCAATAGAAAACGCCAATGCGATATCAAATGACAAGTGCTACTAATGATCACGTTAAAAATATGCAAATCAAAGCTGGATTTCATACAAACTGTTTGATACGGCAGGCTTCTGCACCTGATCAGTTCCATTCGCTTGTTTATCACCTGGATTTGCCTGTGGTAATTGCTGAAAAGCCTGATAGTCTTCTTCTGTTGTTTCGTATTTTACTCGCATGCGGCACAAATTCCACTTCTGTTTATTATCATTCACCACTCGTTTGAATTCTAAAGCTGTAGCAGTATTATCTTCAGGCACTTCAGTATAGAAGTAACCAATCTAGAATGAAAATTATACGTAGACCGTCAGATAATTTTTATACCGCCTTTTATAAACAAGTCTTGAATTAAAAAAATGCCTGAAAAATGCGACAATGGAAAAATGCGTTTCATACGAATTTTTAATTTATCGATAAGGGAAAGCCAAACCCCTGAAGAATGATTGATTATGGTCGAATTAGAAAACGGCTCTGATGTTGAGCCTATCACGTTGTTTTCCTCGTACAATGAACATTAATTCGCGGTTCACAAGTGAATAATTCCCTTAATTTTGTGATGAGATACGGGACTGAATCAACAGGAATTAGATGCTGAGCAATGACTCGTATGAAATAAGACGAAATTATGTAACTAGTATGTCGAAAACCAGCTGACTTGTTTGACTCAGTCGAAAGTTATGTCCAAAAAAACCTGTGTTATAGCGGTATAGACATAAAAACGTGCAAATGTGGGTTTTTAAACATTAATAACTTCTCGAATATTTAACCGCTTTTATAATCGATTTACATAGATTCAGAAATTATGATTCAGGCGCAACGCAGGGTTTAGTGAAATAGAAGTTAGTTGGTCTTAAATTTTATGTTCATATTAGCCGAAGTTATGACATGTAACATCGGAGTATAGCTTTTTTGGGCCACCCTGTAAATATTACTTTATTTACGAAAAACAAAAATTATTTATTTCTCATTGTAAACATGATAATTATGTATTTGCTCATTTTGACCTGATGTTTATTATACGTTTCTTGAGGGTCAACTATGAAAGGCTGGTGCTTAAATTCGATTAGAGCTTCCGTCTTTGGCTCAACGAACAAACATTTTGGCCGGGACGACATCAAATCAATTCGAGATAATTTTATCTGAAAAAAGCTTCTATTGAAAAAGATAAGGTGTCAGTTTTAAAATAATCAATGGATTCTATTTTTTAACCTGTTTCAGTCGCTACGGAATGTTCTTATTACTGACACCCGATTTCTTCGTTGCTGGACGGACAACCTAGTCACAAATACAATAGATGCACAGTGGTCGGTCAGTCAGTAAGGGAGCTTTTTAAGCCAGAATGGCCTCAAAAACTAGTATAAATGTTAAAATAGACTGAAAATTACATATGTTAATTTACAGTTTCCAGTCAATTTGAAGCACTTTTGCTGACAATGTTCAATTTTCATCCATTTTTGGCCTTCTATTTTTCCCGAAAAAATATCAGATTTCTCGTTTCTAGTTCATATCGTCGACTTAAATAGTCCATCGAGCGATGAAGAAATCGGGTGTTGCAGTAATAAAGAGTTCCCAAACGATTTCATGCACCAAGCGAGCAAAATCAGTTACTTTCATAATTAAATTATTATCCAGGTGGAAATATTACATTTTACATGGATATAAGTTTCTCAATAATAAATATAGGCAGTTCTAAAAGTCGATAAACGCATTTCCTGCACCATTATAGTCTTTTTTAGACTATACCTCTATCTTATGGTTGAACTTGAATTTCGGGGATTTCCCCATCCTGATTTTCAGCATTTTCCTTCTCAGATCACCTTTTTTGCGTAAATCTTTTTTTGATGAAACGAAAATTTTATTCAAAAGTGCTTTTTTAGACTCAAAAAAGACCACGCCGAACATGACCGAAATAGTCGAAGCAAGTATCGTGGTCCAAATATATAGCTGCCAAAAATACAGAATACGGATATAAAATCTCAATATTTTAATAATTACATATGTCGTCTGCGAGGAAGTATGCTTAAAGCGCTTTCTATAGACGCTATTAATTATTTTCTGTTTATCAGGTACCTATTCTAGAAATAACTGTATTCACTCCGCCGACCGTAATCGCCCGGTCAGCCGTGAAACATTGATTTTACTATGAGCTTATTCTAAACGATATCGGCTCGACACTTATACCAAATTTTTAGAGATAACATTTTCTGCAAAGTGCATTGAAAATATTTAAAAAAGCTGATTTCATGAAGATACGTTCTTGTGGATAACCATACGCGTTCTTGGAGGAAAGCATTTGACCCTTAGAATGGCCACTGCCCCTCAATGCAAAATGGCTATATGTACCCCAAGAATTATCGATTTTCCGATATAAAATCGTAGAAAGTGCATTTTAAGCGTTTTTAGCTAAGTTTTGGCTCAAACATGTCAAATATCGGCCCTATGTATCACATAGTAACTTATTTTGTGATAATATGCTGTTCAATCTACTCAATTCTGTGTTTTTTGTTTCAGAAAGCAGCCCAAAAATGTAATTTTTAAACATTTTTTACGGCTGACCTCCACAGAATTCCCATGCAGTACATGTTTGATGAAATCATTTATTGGGGCTTCATTATTATTTAACTACGTTATCACGAGAGTCCAAAAGTTAGCAGCTCGGTGCTGTAGGCGTCTTGGCGGTCATGTATCAGGCTGTAACTTTCGTAACCACGAGTTCCTGGGGGAAGGTGACCTGCAGAATGACTACTGACTGATCCCCCTCCACGCAAAATGACTGCCAAGGGGAGAGCACAAAAATGTGGATACTAGACATGTAACAAGGGGGATAGGGATCCTCACCTAAAGTTAGTCGTCCCACCATCTCTTCAAAGGCATAAAATTTTTATTCCTCCTCCCCGAATTAAAACTTGCGTTGGCAATTTTTATACTTTTTGGCCTTTTCTGGTCTTAAATTCAAGGTCATCTACCCGCCTTCTCCATAAAGATGACCGGGAACCCCCACCTAGAATGTTGAGCCCTTACATACAACGCGTCAAAAACATCTTTTTTGGCGTTTCTGATGATGATCCATCTTTCTAGAATGTGAAGACAAGCGCTGAAAATATGACACTTTTGAGCAAATAGACGACTAAAAACGCTTAAAACAACACGTTTTTTTGCGAATTTGTTTTGGAAAATCTTGAAAATTATTGGAAATTTGAACGTTTTCCAGCCTAACAATACTTTATTCAAATAAACGCAATGCTAAAATTTCATAAAGAAAAGTTAACACAATGACTAGCGAAATGGATACACAGGCATTGATTAATTGCGCTCTCACATGTACCCTATAAAAGTTATTGAAATCAACCGTTTTTAAACGTGTCTTAAATGTCTCAATATTTGGAGAATTTTTAATACATTGAGGAAGATAGTTCTAAATCGTAATCTAGCAGCAAAACATTACTTTCTACAATCTAGTCGAAATTTACCAGAACTGATTTGCAATACAATCCTTTTGCGAGAATAGGTTAGCATGAATATTTTTGTAAGTAACAATCAAAACCTGATTTATACTTCACGGGAAACGCGCCGCAAGGGGTTTTGCGGCTAAACCCTAAAATTAGTCGACCTTGCGCGAATATTCTGCGGCAAAATCCGCTTGCCGCGCCGAGCGGTGCATTTATGCTTCACGCGACAACACCGCCGCTTCGCTGACGCTTCGCGCAATGTGTTTATTTTTCCTACGAATTGCCGCTTCATTATATTCAAAATAATTCGAGTACCGACACCTCATTAGCATTCGTGAGGCAATCGGCTTTTTAACTTTTGCGGCGCGATTTTGACTCCTTGCAGTGCGGCAAAAGTATAAATTGAAAAGCGGCGAAAAAATCTTGACTTTTGCGAATCAGTCTGCGCCGCGGCGACCGCGTGAAATATAAATCGAATTGTAGTTGGCGAATTCTTCACCGGCTGCCGCGCC
Organism: Mermis nigrescens; assembly: GCA_036768485.1. NCBI lineage: Eukaryota > Metazoa > Nematoda > Enoplea > Mermithida > Mermithidae > Mermis > Mermis nigrescens. Next base: position 11,309,267 of record JAVLUZ010000157.1, on the reverse strand, counting down.
GCAGCTTGAAGTACAATAGGTTTGTCCGAAATTTGTGCGGCGGCCGTTGCGGCAATTTCTTGCCGCTTCGCTCGCCGCGTGAAGTATAAATCAAGCATAAGTAATCTAGACAACTTCCGCTGCACCCGTTCAGTCCGAGATCAAATGCGGGCTACATATAGTTGGAGCATATAGACCAAATATAATTTTTAAAAGCAAGGACTAACATTTTCAGATTAAGCAATTGAAAACATTTAAGAGTTCAAGCGCTCACTCTCAGTTTTTGCTGATATACTAGTATGCCAAGTCCCAACATTGCCACCGTCTCAAAACTGCCAGTCCTACGTTGCCACTAGTCCGAAATTGCCGCCGTCCCAACATTGCCACTCACCCACCCAAGATAGCCACCACAAGTCCATTGCCAATCCCATGCCACAACGAGTATTGCCGTGCAACCAAATTTTGGGGAGGGGAGGAAAGAAACTCTTAAAATTCAAACACCTAGAATTCGGCAGAACTCTTAGAATTGTATTTTTGACGCTTTTTTGCGATATTTTCCCCATCAGATCCCTTCCCAGAATTCAGGTGCAGGCGCTCATATTATATACATTACAGCATAGCGTCACATACAATTCGAAAGCATCATTTATCGCATTTCTAGTCAAAATCCCAATGGTTGAGGTCGTCAGGGAGGAGTTAGATCAAGAATCTATGGTCAGGGAGAAGTCAAAAATTCCATTTTTCCCTATAGTAATGTTGTGTTGCGGAAAGGGGATCTGAAGGGGCACAAATCGCAAAGAAAACATCAGAAATAAAATTCTGAGATGATGTGCCAGATTTCGCTGACTTTAAATTCCAGGCGTTTAACCTTTCTCCAGCCCACAGCGCCCATAGGTGTTTGTACGCCATGATGTGGCAATGTTAGGATTCGCGATAGCAATGTTGGGACTAGTGGCAATCATATGTGGGCAGCAAGAAAATTCTGGGGGGTGCAAGATTTTTCAAAGGTCAAAAAATTGCCTTAAAAATGGTGGTATGACGAAAAAACACCATTTTTCGACGTTTCTCATCGAGCACTATCCATTGGCATCAAAAATTGCGAAAAAACGAGAAAAAATTTTTAAAAATTGAATTTTGGGGGTTATTTTGATTTCTGGGGGGTATTTTGATTTCTGGCGGGTATTTTGGTTTCTCGGGGGGTGCATACCCCCAGCCCCCTCCCCACACCCAGCTGTGGTGGCAATGATGGTGCGATAGTTATTTGTTGGGAAATTGGGAATGCTGCTCAAGTTGGAGCATTAAGTTCACCGGTTAAACAGCATGCTGCTGCAAAAATAAATTTGAGCTCACATACTTACATACAGCTGCCTAACCCGACTTCGACGGCAAAAAAGCGTTTTTGCATCTGAATCGAAGACTGGCGTTCTATTCTTATATCATTTGTCGAGCACGTGTAAAACAGCTCATTATCAAAAACTTTCACAAGTTCCTTCTTTTTGGGCGTTGCAAAAGAAAAGGATTTTTATTTAATTTTAATTTCATTTCTCTGCAAACTAATTTACTCCTTAGCATTACGGTTTTTCCATTCCATAAACACCTTATGAACCTATTAGGGGAATCGAGTATTGGACACACACACATGGACGTGGGGGTGGCTTAAACCCCCAGAATCTGGTAGACCCCTAAAAATCTACTTATGAATTAAATACAAAATTAAATTTTTACTACAGAATTAAATTTTTGGCATGTTTTTTGGGATTTCCGCCGGTTTTGCACCACCCAGACCCCCACAATTTGGTAATTTGGTCGCTGGCCACGCATAATAATGGACCTTGTAAGGACCTGATGCATTGTTTTATGAACGTTCATGCTCATCATCTTGAATTGAGCTCACATACTTACATACAGCCATTCTACAACTCACATTTACGCATAATCGCGTAGGACCGACATTTCTCAAACGCGTCATTGCTGTAGTAACTCTATCAAATAAGGGACCTATAAAGATGGCCTGATGCGGAGAAGCTTGAAGGGGACATCCAGACTGTGCTTGTTCAGCGTCAGCTTCTTCAGGCTCGACTACGATTTCGGCCATTCGCTTCTGAGGTCCTCACGGTGTTAGATACAGGCAGGGCAGCTGCAGAGCGGAATATTCGGAAAAACCGACTGCTTCTTTGGAGTGGTACCAATAAGAATAATTCTGTAATTTTGTGTAATCAAAGAGCAGTGCTTTTAAATAGTGTTTACAATAAATTGAAATTAGGAACATTGTATTTAAACAACAACCATATACTAAAAATATTTTTACGATTATTTGAGTATTTGAAACAATGCATCGTAAGTTTCGCGCATTTATTGACAACCCAACTCACGAGCCATTCTACTCACACAACAACCATAATGCGTAGATGAAGAAGCGTTGGTTTGTCCCAATCCATAGATAATAAACATATTATTGCTTGATTGTTTTTCTTACGACCGAGATTACAAATCAGACTTAGATTTCTTTAAACTTCGCGACTGTTGGGCTTGAATTTGTTGCACTGTTATTCAGTCACTGTCATCTAACCATCTACTATGTAGTATATAGATTTTGAGAGATCTGTTTCTACTAAGATACAGATGATTAAATTAATTTAAGGTTTTCTCAATTTTTCAAAATATGCAAATTTTAGGAGTTAATCCAAATTGTGTGCAGAAAAGCAATTTTTGGTGTTTAAAAAGAGGCGATTGAAGTGAGTTTCACGTGGGCAACAATATCTTTTTTCTAGCACAATAACTATTAATATGAATGAACTGCGCCGTATCGGCTTTAGTTAACACCACTTCAATTTTCCATAGCGTTAATTTTCGTGAAATAAGGTAAGATACATTGCAATTTTGAATATGAACAACTGAATGATTTCATACACTAGCAAAGAAAAATGCTCCGATGGAACAAAAAAGATAGAGTCCTACTAGGCAGATTGAGTGCTGCACTGCTGCCACTTGCCAGTGTTAGCCGAACCATGTGCTCAACCAAAAAAAATTGCGCCACTTCAGCTCCGATATATTTTTAGCTCCTTTTTTGCGCTCAAACCCGTAGGTTTGATGCTTCATCTAGAGATGAAGCCTTAAACCTAGGGATTTGAGCGAAAAAGAAGAGCTAAAAATAAATCGGAGCTCGATAAGCGCTTAAGTACGGCCCCGCTTACACCACCCCTCTTAACAAAGAGGCCCTATAGGGGGAGCGGCCTGAAAGGATCTCCGTGGGACCTCCAAAGTAGAGCTACTGGCTAGCTTAAATGCTGCCACTGGCCAGTGTTCGGCCGCTTGCAGGAGCCGGCCCAGTATTCAACCAAAATAAAAGAATTGCTTCACTTCATCTATAGATGAAGCATCAAACCTACGGGGTTGAGCGCAAAAAGAAGAGCTAAAAATAAATCGGCGCTCGATGAGCGTGTACGTGCCGTGCCGCCTTACTTGTATGTACATTTGCAATTCAATCACACAATGCGGAGAACGTTATAGTCGGTTCCGTTCCAAAAGGCCCATTTTTGCTAAAATCTTATTACTGTAATAGATTTTCAATGCACAAATAACATCTTCAGTTATGCTCTCCTAAAGCCCGGTTCACACGAGTGCAATCACCTGCAATCTGCAATCTGAAACCCAGACAGGGCCGTCTGACTTGCACCGGTTGCAATGCATTGCACCCGTGTGAACGGCGTTGCAACTGCATGCAACTGGCCGTTTTGGTTGCAAGGCATTGCAGCGGACGAAATGGACCAAGTTCATTTTTTTGCCTGCAACCGAGTGCAATCCTCATTAAAATTCTTTTTTTGCTCGCACGGGACGCATATCAATGAGGACGCATGCTCGCTTTTTGCACAAACGTAGGTACTTACCCGCGCAGTATATGCTATAGCATCAAGAGAATAATATACGCAGCTAGCAGAACAACCGCGTGCCTATTCCGATTCATGTTTTTAAAATGCAGCGCCCTGAAAATGCTGTAGGTACCTATGTTTTTAACAGGTTGCAACCACACATGGGCGTGGGGGTTTGGGGGGTAAGCACCATAGGTGGGCAGCACCGAAATTCTGGGAATTCTGGGTGAAAAAATTTTTAAGGTCAAAAAATGGTCTTAAAAGTGGTCGTATGGCGAAAAAAACACCGTTTTTCGACGTTTCTCATCAAGCTCTATCCAATGGCATCAAAAATTGCTAAAAAAGCAAAAAAAGTTTTTCTGGGGGGTATTTTGATTTCTGGGGGGTATTTCAACTTCTGGGTGGGTGTATACCCCCCAACCCCCACGCCCATGTGTGGTAAGCACCCCCAGAAGTTGAAATACCCCTCCCCCAGAAATCAAAATACCCCCCCAGAATTCAAATTTTGAATTTTTTTGCCATTGGATAGTGCTTAATGAGAAACCTCGAAAAATGGTGTTTTTCGCCATACGGCCACTTTTTAGACTATTTTTGACCTTAATAAATTTTAATTTTTTCACCCCCAGAATTTCGGTGCTGCCCACCTATGGTTTTGCAACCCTCAGTCGCACGTGCCGTGTGAACGGCTGCAATCACTGAAACCTAGACGTCTGCGACCAAATTGCAGGTTTCAGGTTGCAGATGATTGCACTCGTGTGAACCGGGCTTAACAGTTAATTGCTATAAACTTTTCATATTGATATGCTTAATGTGCTTTGCTTAACATGTGGCACGTCTAAAGCCTCATCCATACTCCACGCGTCGCGCCGAACTTGTGAAAATCGCAGCTCGCAGGATCAGATTTGCACGCGAATTCAATTCATACTTTTGTGCGAATAATTGTTCGCGCTTTCGCGCGAATAATTGTTCGCGCGAATCGCAGGATTTTCTACGACACGATTTTTCAATTCATACTTCTGCGAAAATCGCAACGCAGAATAAATCGCGCAATCCATAAATTTCATCGTGCGATAATTCGCGTTTCAATTCATACTTCATCGCGTGTTTTTGCGCGAAAAGTGTCAAAAGTTACTATTTTTAGCAACAAATTGACGAGGGACGCGAATTCGCAATATTGGGGCTTGACGCGAATTCGCGTCTTTTTTTATGCACGCAGTTCCAAGTGAAATGCCTATTTTGACGATTTATGGCCCTAGTCGGCCATTATGCAAATGACGCAAACGTCGAAAGCGTTGAATTTGTAATGAGGTCAGTCGAGGAAAGGACAAAGAAAAAATGCGCGAAATAATCGGGCGATATTTCGCAAGATTCGCAGAAAAAATCGCACGTTGCGTCGCAGGAAAATCTAATTTGCGAAAATTCGCAGCAAGTATGAATGGAACACGCGATGCATTGATTTTGCGAATTATCGCGCGATTTTTCGCAAGGAGTATGAATGGATCAAGCGATACGTCAATTCGCACGATTTTCGCAAGTTGCGCTATTTTTAGAAAAACTCACGCCGTATAATCCTGCGACGCGATCCTGCGTGAAGTATGAATGAGGCTTAAAAGACTGCCGCGACAACCTTCCGTAAAATATTCTGCAACAGCAATAAGCCATAAAGCAAAAATGGGCCGTTCGGAATGGAATAGAGTATCACGAGTAGGATATTTTTTCCTGACTTTAAAAAGGACATAGGAGCAACGAAAATGAAATAATTCATAAGGCGAAACTGCAATGCTACAATCCATAAGACTTGACTCTTAAGTTTCTAGATTTTCAATTACTATAGTCCGTTTCACATAACTTTGGGCATAAATTTTAAGAATTTTTACTGACAGTAAGCCGACGGATTTCAGATGAGCGCTATAATCGCAATCTGTCATCTTATTGTCGAAGATATTTTTTAAAACTTATGCCCGAACTTGTGTAAAACGGACTATAAGTTCAAACTACAGAATATTAAATGTACCTACATAACGCGAAAACAGCAGCTAGAAATATTATACAATAATCGTAGGTAGCGCGTTAGCGCGTACCTATAATATATTTAGGTATCCCAACATATGTCCACTCCCTCTACAGCGATAATAGGACACATACATATGGCGGGTGCGGTTTTTTAAAAGATAGAGAATAAAAAAAGATTACGCAGGCTTTTTTAGTTTACACTCAATATCGAATTTGCTGATGAGCGTGTAAAGTTTAGGCGTAATGTTATAACATATAGCGATTTTTGGTTTTTTTGCAGCTTGTACACAACTCATTGAAACTGCCTAATACATTTAATGGCATAAAATTGTAGAGAATAAAGTCTTTTAGAAACGGTTTTTTGTTTTTTTTAATTTTGCATTTGTTCCCGAGGGGAGTGTAAAGAGTGAAAACATGCGAGTGTAAAGACAGATTTTGGTCGCTTTTTTACTTTTTTCGGTCTGCCAATAAATCCGGTTATGAGTCCCAAATTTTTTCGATAGAAATACTTTTTTACACCAAATACGGAGTAAATTCAGGGGTTTAAAATTTACACTCTAGTGGATAGCGTAAAAACGGATTTTTGTCTTAGATTTTCCCGCCAACTTTTCCGCTTGTTAGTCGGGACAAGATGAATAAAATAAATATGAAGTACATAAAAGGGCTACTCGTCGCAGCAAACTGCTTTAAAAAACTCAATATTGAGGTATTTCTGGAGACGTGAAGTTCTAAATTAGGGTGTAACATTGAACGAAAAAAACATGTTTTTCCCTTTTTTGATTGGTCAATATCTCATATCGGATATGAAACAGAAGTTTTTCACACACAAACGTACTACGATTCAAATGCTAAAAACTATTTATTTACACTCAATAAGGAGTTAGGGTCAGATTTTTGAAGTTTACAATGTGATGGATAAAGGAAAAATACGTTTTTGTTCCTTTTTTGTTCGGCTTTCTCTCCGTTTAGAATTCGGGATAAGTCGAATAGAATAAAAATAAAAAACTTTCTAAGAAGTACGTGTCACAGCAAATTGTGTTTATTTACATCAATATTGAGCTTTTTCCGGAGGTGCAAAATAAAAAATCAGGGTGTTAAACGTGTTTCTAGCTTGTTTTTTCCTGCCAAATTCTCCGGTTATGAGTCTGAACATGATCACACGTTTAAAAATGTACCACGGATCAAACGTCATACGTCAATTGGGCGCATTTGTTCACATTCAATAGTGGTGTAAAGTGTTTTACATCTAATATTTATTTGTCTTTCAGACCATTGTGAAGAGTTAATTTTTTCATAAATATTAATCGTAATATCAGAGTAATATTAGAATTACGAATCCGACTTATATATTCTTTGCACTCGGTAACTGTGTAAAGTTAACACTGAAAATTAACTTTACTTCTAGAGCGTTCCAAGAGATTAATTTAAAAAAAATATTCTATGTACCGTCAGAATTACGAATCAGACTGTTAGTTTTCTCCAAATCCTGTAGTTATGTAAAGTTTATACTATTCAATTATTGTTGATGTGTAAAGTTTACATTAAAACCTTATTTTACTTGCAGAGCATTGCAAAACGTAAATTTTTTCTCATAATATGTTCCGTAAGGCCAGGATTACGAATTTGACTGCATGCTTTCTTTACATCCTGTTGTTATGCTAAGTTTACACCGAAAATTAATTCTAGTTCTAAAGCGTTGCAAAAGCTCCATTTTTTTCAAAATGTTTCATGTCACGCTAGGGTTACGAATCTGACTTAAGCGTTCTTTACACCCAGTAGTTGCGTAAAGTTTACGCTGAAAACATTCGATGATTTACTCAAATCATGCTAATTAAAAGTAGGATACTAGCAAAGAAAAAGGTTCTGATGGATCAAAAAAGGACGAATATTCTTGGAATTGCGGATTATTAGAGGCATAAAAGGAGAGGACTAGGAAAAAGTCACCTATGCGCTCAAAAAATCATAAGGATCTGCTAAAAATCAGATTTCTCTAAGCAATACAAAAATCGAAAAATATTCTGCGGCCTCTGAAAAAAGAAGGCATCCCTCAAAATACGTTTCACTGGTGTTTGGTGAAGAGTTTAGAAGGAAAGCTTTGCCTGTGTAAAGTAGCCGATTTAGCTTAGGATCAGTACCACATTTTCATGACAATATTTAATCAATATTCAGTTAGAAGCATAGGTGGGCAGCACCGAAATTCTGGAGGAGTGAAGAAATTTTCAAAGGTCAAAAATGGTCTTAAAAGTGGTCGTATGGCGAAAAAACACCATTTTCTGACGTCTCTCGTCAGAGCACTATCCACTGGCATCAAAAAATCGCTAAAAAACAAAAAAAAATTTTCAAAATTTGAATTCTGGGGAAGTATTTTGATTTCTGGGGGGGGGTTAAACCTTAAACCTGTTTATTATGGTTTAAGGTTTAAAACCCCACGCCCATGTGTGGTTAGAAGGCTTAATAGGTGAATTATGACATTCGTATCATGCTGTTTATTATGGCACTGCAGTAACACATGTTAATGCACACTTTCTCCGCTTCAGTATTTTACGCTCTATCGTTATGCATTATTGCATTTATTTGCACGGTTATCTCGCTCAATCTTCTTGCGCCGTGTGTCCTAAATTCTTTGGTGCCAAACATACGTGGGCAGCAAGAAAATTCTGGGGGGTGCAAGATTTTTCGAAGGTCAAAAATGGCCTTAAAAATGGTGGTATGGCGATAAAAACACCATTTTTCGACGTTTCTCATCAATCACTATCCATTGGCATCAAAAAATTGCGAAAAAATCGAAAAAATTTCAAAAATTGAATTCTGGGGAGGGTATTTTGATTTCTGGGGGACTTTGTATTCGGTTAAAGTTTAGTAAACAAAATGATTTGCGTTTTTAGTAAGATCGATTAGTTTGATATTGCTAAGAATAAAGCCCGGTTCAGAAGTAAAAATCGGCGATATCGCCGACACTTTTTCCCGGTTCAGAAGTGCCCCGATTTTCCCGATTTTTAGTCGGCGATATCGCCGACTTTCCCGATTTTTGTCGGCGATATCGCCGATTCTTACGACTTTCCCGATTTTTGTCGGCGATATCGCCGACTCTTACGATTTTCCCGATTTTTAGTCGGCGATATCGCCGACTTTCCGATTTTTATCGGCGATATCGCCGACTTTCCCGATTTTTGTCGGCGATATCGCCGACTTTCCCGATTTTTGTCGGCGATGTCGCCGACTAAAATCGTAAGAATAGGAACCCATCCTATTTTTCTACGATATCGCCGATTTTTGGTGCATTGAAGTATGCGCTAGGTATGCTGTTGTCTACTTAAGCACGTACATAGCTGTTCATGTAGATCATCATAAAGTACATATAATGTAGGTACCACCAATCTAGGTGCCTGACTACATAACAAATCCTATTGATTAACACATATTACGTACTTTTAGCTGCGAGTACGGAAAAACTATACTGCTTACTATCTTACGTCATGAATTTTAATTAGCTGAGATACTCAACTGACTTTTCTGCACACATTTTGACACTTTGTGCTATTACATATTTGTATGTACGTACGTACGTACCTACAAGTCCAATGGGGCCAAAATGCCAAAAATCGCATTAAACATTGAATTCCGAGGTCATTTGATTTTTAGGGAACTTTCAGATTCTGGGGGCCCAGAGCATACGTGGGCAGCACGAAAATTCTGGGGGAGTGTAAAAATTTTTAAAAGGTCAAAAAATGGTCTTAAGAATGGTGGTAGGGCGAAAAAGCACAATTTTTCGATATTTCTCATCGAGCGCTATCCATTGGCATCAAAAAATCGCGAAAAATGCTAAAAAATTCGAAAATCGATTTCTGGGAGGTATTCTGGTTTTCATGTTGTGTATTTTGCCTTCTGGGGGTGCATACACCCAAACCCCCCACGCCCATAGCATGGTCAATCTGGGCGGTCAGCCGGTACCATAAGGTCGAAATTTTTTCGGTTTTTACGGCCAGAAAACGACTGAAAAAGTGCTAGAAAAGTCAAATTAGCGCCAATTCTACCACAATTCATGATAAAGAACGAAATTCAGACACTTGTGAAAAAATTGCGATTTTTATCACCTTTTGTCCTTATTTCTGCCCTATTTTTCCCAGAAAATTTCTGACTTGGCCGCAGACATGCACAGTAAAAAAATTTCTGGGGGAGGGGTGTAAAGCAAAATTTTTTCTTGAGTCCCTTTTTGGGCTAAAAACAAAGGGTACGCGTTAAAAATTATATATGTACCTATTGCCGACTTTCCCGATTTTAGTCGGTTTGTGTTCTGTTGTGCTGGTCATTATGTATGTATCTATTGCCGACTTTCCCGATTTCAGTCGGCGATATCGCCGACTTTCCCGATTTTTGTCGGCGATATCCCCGATTCTTACGATTTTCCCGATTTTCAGTCGGCGATATCGCCGACTTTCCCGATTTTTGTCGGCGATATCGCCGACTTTCCTGATTTTTATCGGCGATATCGCCGACTTTCCCGATTTTAGTCGGCGATATCGCCGACTTTCCCGACTGAATCGGTAAAATCGGCGATATCGCCGACAAAAATCGGCGATATCACCGACTTTTACTTCTGAACCGGGCTTAAAGTTATTTATTTCTCAAATTGAGGCCACAACCGTACATGGACAGGAAGAAAACTCTGGGGGGTCTGGTTGGGTGAAATTGCCGAAAAATGTTACTAAAAATATAATTCTGGGGGCCCACAGTAATCTGTAGGGTTTTTTCATCTTCTGGAGGTGCAAGCCCCCTGAAACCCCTTACGCCAAGTTGTGGCCACAACTACCTTCTGCAGGCCGCAGAATATACTTCGATTTTTGTTGCTTAGAGAAATCTGATTTTTAGCAAATTCTTATGATTTTCTGAGCGCATAGGTGACTTTTCCTAATACCCTCCTTTTATGTCTTTAATTACAAAGATTGCATAATTGTAAATAGGCAGGCAGGTAGCTGGCCGTCCTATTTGAGGGATTCTGGGGTCCAAAAAGGTCAAAAATAGCACAAAATAACGTTTAAAGTCATATTTTTCCGGTTTTCTCTGAATTTTTTTTTGGGGGGGGGTCTGGACCTACGTGCCTGTATGTACATAGGTACGTAATCGTTTATTACTATGCTATTCAGTCCAAAAATTTTGGAGAATGTGAAGAGACGAGATAGGCACGTAAGGCATGTAATTTTACGCTCTTAAGAAGCGCCAAAACTCAAAAATTAAAATCCTTAAAAATACTTATCTTCTCAGCGGCGGGTTTAAGGTTAAGGAGGCGAGGGGTTGCCGTCGCCATTGGCCCAAATTTATAGAGGTAAATAATGGGCATGTAAGTACATGTACTTGTTAATGATTTTCGACCATCGTGTCGTAATTTGTCAAATTTTTGCACATACACATAAATGGCATGCATTGACTGTCCTGACAGCCCGGAAGCCATATTTTTTGCTTGATAAATGACTTTTCTGCAGGCGCTGAAGATTTATAGCTCTTGAAAATATTTCTGGAGCAAAAACTCAATGAGCAGAGCTTATTTAATTTTCTAACGAAAAGCATCATTATTTTTGGCGCTGCCAAATTCTATAGCGGTGCGTAAAACGAGGAAAAAGTTGTAATTAATCATCCGAGTAATAAAACTTTGGCGCGTTGCGCTGGATTTTCCTAAATTGATAAAATTTAGACCACATAACCACTTTTTGATATAAAATTTTCGAATTTTTATCAAAAACTTATGCACTAAAAATAATTCCGACTAAAATTAGACACAGAAAAAGGGTGGACAAAATTATACATGTTCCTCGTGATAGCAGATTTTTTTGTAAATATATTTTCGACAAATTTAAGAAAGATTGGGGATTTAGCTTTCTTGGCCAAAGTGACTTCAAAAATTGGTGTAAATGCTAAAATAGCGTTAAAACTACGTTATTCCACAGTTTCTTGTCACTTAAAAGCAATTTTGAATAAAATTTTCAATTGTCATCCATTTTGACCTTCATTTTCCTCATTTTTGCCCATATAATGTCACATGCTTCCATTCTGTAGGAGCTAGACACTAAAATCCCCAAACCCCATCCCTACGTGCATGTCTGGTGCCGACAATAGGTGGGCAGCACCAAAATTCTGGGGGAAGCGTGTGTGCAAGATTGTTTGAAGGTCAAAAATAGTCTTCCAAATGGTGGTCTGGCGGAAAAACACGATTTTTCAACGTTTCCCATAGGGCACTATCCATTGGCATCAAAATATCACCCAAAAAAATTAAAAAATTTTCAAAAATTGAATTCTTGAAAAATTGAACCACGTGTGGTGCCGACCTGTTATGAAAATCCTGGATTCACCACTACCTCTTTTTATGATTTTCTGCCATATAAAATTAACAGGAAAAGTACCGAACATATTCATTCCTCAATTATTTCTGTTATTAAACGTGCAATCGCAGAGGCAAAAGGCACCTACTACTTGTACATATAAACTAGAAGAATAAAAAATATAAACAAAAAAAGATGAAGTAGCGTCCATTATAAATCTAAAGAGGTATATTCAGGGCCTGTTTGACAGTCAGCACAATGTCGGCGACTTGAAGTAGGACGGCATTTTCTAGCGGCTTGGAATACGGGGCAGGTACATCGGCGCCCGTCACGCGGAAAATCGGGGCGTCAAGCGAGTAGAAAACGTCACTTTCTGCCACACTAGCCGAAACTTCGGCACCGATGTTACAAACTGGCCAGCCGTTTTCCACCGTTACCAGCCGATGCGTTTTTGACACACTTTGTAAAACGCATGCTTTATCCATTGGGCGCAAAGAACGCAAATTTATCACCTGAAATACAATTTGACTGATAACGCTGTTTAAGGAATGGGAGTGACCCTAAAAAACGTGTTTTTCACGCGGGTACCTACTATTAGGGGGCTAAGTCAAGAAATATGTGACGAAACAACTCTTACAAACACACATGGGCCTGCGTGCGAGGTCTGGACTCTCCGAAAATCTGAAAGACATCGATAGACACTAGAATTAAATTTCCGGCGCTATTTTTGGCGATTTAGCCCCATCGGGCCTCCCCAGATTTGGTCGCTGCCCGGTATGTGTATAAAGCGTACCCGACGCAGATGGGCGTGGGAACTCTGGACCACAGATGCACGGAATAACCGATCAGGGTGTCGACCGGTCTAAGGGTCAGTTAGTGAGCTTTTTGGACCAAATGCCCTCAAAAAATGGTACAAGTCCTTAAATAGCGTCAAAACCACATTAACCGTATTCCGAAGATTCTGGTCAATTTCAAACACTTTAAAGAAAATTTTTGATTTCTATCCATTTTTGACCTTCACCTCGCCTCATTTTCCCCAGAAAATTTCCCATTTTTCTATTCTCAAGATCTATATTTCCAAACCCCCACGTGCATATCTATCTGTTTTTGACCATATATGTACAGCGTGGGAATTCTGAGGGAGAGGTTAAGCCCAAAAAATTTTCAGAACGTGCCGTTTTTTGGGCCGAAAAACGATAGTTAGACGTCAAAAACGCTGTTTTTAAGAGGTTTCGGACAATGCTCGTTCTTTGTAGCGCATGAAAAGATGAAAAATTTGAAAAAATCGGCCCAACCCAGAAAACCTACTACATGATGAGGTGGATACAAATTTTTTTGCGGATTTCAAGGATTTCAGGGAGTTCAGGGATGTTAACTTTTTTGGGATTTCAAGAATTTCAGGGACTTCAAGGTTTTCAGGGACTTTAGGGATTTCAGGGACTTCAGAAATTTCAAGGACTTCATGGATTTCGGGGACTTAAGGGATTTCAGGGATTTCAGGGACTTCAGGGATTTCAAGGACTTTAGGGATTTCAGGGACTTCAGGGATTTCGAGGACTTCAGGGATTTCAGGGGCTTCAGGGATTTCAGGGTTTCAGCGATTTCAGGGACTTCATGGATTTCAGGGACTTCAGGGATTCCGACACTTGGACTCGACTTAGATGAATCAATTATGCAGATAGGGTAACTGATGATCTTTATGTCCGATTTCGAAATCAATCAAAAGATTTTTCGATTTTTCTTAAATTTTTTCCTCACGCTTCTTTACATAGGTAATAACATTGAATACGATAACTAAAACTTGTTCTGTTAAACAGTGGCAAGCAATATGCGCACGCTAGCTTAATGTGAATAACGAATGCTATAAATGAAACTCGCAGCTTCTTCGTTTAATCTATAAATGAAACTCGCAGCTTCTTGGTTTGTACTACATAAATCGAGCTGTTGGTTGCTTGCTTACTTTTTATGTGTATAAAAATTGATCGACAGGTCATTCTGCTCGACCTCCTGATCGAAATATTCGCAAAATTGGACTCAATAATTTCGTATGTACGTGCGTATGACTTGTCTATCATGGTTTTTCCAGGTGCTTATGTAAATGTGCCCATGTGAATATATATCGTATATACATAGATAGGTATAAAAACCTGCAATGTATGTTTTGAACATTCCTACACGTGTTTCCTTCATGACCATACGTGGGCAGCACTCCGAATTCGGGGGTGCAAGATTTTTAAAGGTCAAAAATGGTCTTAAAAATGGCGGTATGGTGAAAAACACCATTTTTAAACGTTTCTCATCGAGCACTATCCATTGGCATCAAAAAAATTGCGAAAAAAAGCAAAAAAATTTTAAAAATTGAATTCTGGGGGTATTTTGGTTTCTGGGGAGAGGATGCATACCCCCCAAATCCCCACGCCGAGGTGTGTTCATGACCCGTTGACCATTTGTATCCACAGAAGTGTAATGCATCGCCGGGCAGCCGCATCAGTTGCTTCTGATATCTTTTGATCAGTTGCAGGCGAACGTGCAAGCTCACCCTTTGCTATAGCCGAAGCGTAGTTTTACATACACGAATACACTACTGCACGCTTATGTAATGTGGAGGGTGCTTACCTTGCTTTTGCTTTAGATACGTATAAGTCAGCTGCGTAAAGTACATTCATACGACACAAGCTTACCACTTCGTGCATAGTATATAGCAAAGAGCCTGAACTCCCTGAGGTCCCTGAAATCCCAAAACTTTCTGAAATCCTTAAACTCCCTGAAGTCCATCGGAAATGTGAAAAACTCCAACTCCTTAAAACCTTGTAGTAGGTTTTCTGGGTTGGCCCAAAAAATCGAGAAAATTGAACAAAATATAGTCAAAAAATGTATATCTGGCGCGAAGTGCCGAAAATTTGAGGCTTTCGAGCCAAAAAGGAGCTAAAAACTCTTAAGAAGGCACACTTTTTAAAAATTAAGAATCTTGGAAGGGGTCACAGCCATTTTGCGGATGGTCAATAACCATCCTGGAGGTCAAACCTCCTCAGAACACGTAAGATGTCGACCATAGGTTGGCAGCACCGAAATTCTGGGGGGGGGGTGGAAAAATTTTCAAAGGTCAAAAAATGGTCTTAAAAGTGATCATATGGCGAAAAAACACAATTTTTCGACGTTTCGTCATCGAGCACTATCCAATAGCATCAAAAAATCGCTAAAAACGCAAAAAATTTTTCAAAATTTGAATTCTGGGGGGTATTTTGATTTCGGGGGGAGGTATTTCAACTTCTGGGGGTGCATACCCCTAAAAACCACCACGCCCACGTGTGGTCTCGACCACCTCGGTAATTCAAAAAAACCCTAGAATTCTAATTTCCGAATTTCTCTCCATTTTTTCGCGAATTTCCATGTGAATGAACAGAACTCGATGAGAAACATCGAAAATGATGCACATACGCACCTTTTCGTCGACCTGCCAAAAATATGCTGATTAGATTATTCAGTTATTCAGTTCAAACAGATTATAGGTTCATAGCTTTTTTGCACAGCTATCATTATTGAGGTACTAGGTATGTACGTTAAAGCAGTTCATATAGCAAGCACAAAAGATTTTATATTTTCCTTAAATTATTCCCTAAGCTGCAGCACATCGTGTATGGCGCTTTAAACAAGTGCCGCACTCTCGTAGGCAAAAAGATGGATTTGAAAGTCTTCATTGGACATCAATAAAATTACTAATACGCTTCCATTCTTAAAAAGCCTCAAAAATCGTTTAGTTCATTTCCATATGCAACATTTCTCTTTACCTTACGAAGAAAATTATTTTGTAAATTGTTGCAAGCTACTGCGGCCTATTGTTTCACCGAGTACATAGATTAACTCGTAAACATATATGGTAAACATATATGTAAACTTTTACATTCCAAAAGGTCAATTTTCAGAACATACTTGGGTGCTTTTATATAAGCTGCAAAAATGTTTTGAAATAGCGGTACTCATGACAATTTGCGAATCAAAGAACAAAGAGTTTGCATTTTATGTTCACAGCATCAACCACTGGCTTCCTGAATTTGGAGGCGAAAAATTTGAACTCAAATATCTCGACAGTTCTACGTATATTAAAACAGACAAAGAATTTGTTTTGTTGAACGTTTCTTGACGAGTTTTGTACGATGGAGAAGAAAAATTATTGAAGAATCGGAAAAATTTTTACTTTATTTCTAGTTCGTATAGAAAAAATCTGTAGCTCAAAATAGATAGCTACACAAGTGATTTCTCAATATTCCACCCGAGCTTATTATTAAATAAATTTTTAACCTTTGTCTACATACTGAATTATGGTCATACGTGGGCAGCAAGAAAATTCTGGGGGGGGTGCAAGATTTTTCAAAGGTAAAAAAATGGCCTTATAACAAGTGGTATGGCGAAAAAACATCATTTTTCCACGTTTCTCATTGAGCACTATTGGCATCAAAAAAAATTGCGAAAAAACCGAAAAGAATTTTTAAAAAATTGTTTTTAAAAATTGAATTCTGGGGGGTGGGGTTTTTTGATTTCTGGGGGTATTTTGGTTTCTCAGAGGGGGTGCACACCCCCCAAACCCAGGTGTGATTATGCTGCATTGCAAAGAAAAGAGATACAAATAATTAATTGCAGTAAACCGCTGAATAATCTTGACTTATTTTCCATGCCTTCCCCAAACTTGGGATGTTTAGCAGACAAGATTACACTAAAAAGACAATAAATCCGGCGCGAATCGTCAAATTTCATGTTTAGTAGTTGAAAACCTATTTTACCGGTCTTCAGATTCGCTTCAAGAATTTTTTTGGGCATTGCAAAAATAGTCGGGTCTACGACAATACGATAAAAGATAATTGAGTGAATAACAATTGGGCCAACGACAACCAATGAAAACGACTGAACTGTCTTTGTGACTGATTATGAAGATACTTCAGTTTTTCAAGAAATTTCACCGCCACCTCAAAAATTCCATTTGAATTATTTTCAATTTTCACGGGCTCCCCTTCCATGCAACCATGATTTAAGCAGAAATACAGACACACAAAAAATGATAACCAGTCTTATCCATTGGATTTTATTTACCTTTTTTAAATGTTGCACCTTATCTACTAGAATAAAGAATCATCTATAAAAAATAAAAACACATACTTCAGCGTTAACGCTTGATTTCTCCAGCTCGCTTGCAGCTTCCAAACACTTCTGAACGGTACAACCATACGTGACTACAGTTATATCCGTACCAGGGCGTTCAATTTTTGCCTGACCAAAAGGTATAAGGAAATTTTCAGTCAAAGCTTCGTCAGACATCGGGAATGCCACGCCATACAGTATTTCGTCTTCCAGAACGACCACTAATGTAAAAATGGGTAATTAGAGAATTGGTTCAGAAGGGCTAGCAGAAACTAAGACTTGTATAGTCAAGTTGTAAAGTAAGTAGCAACCAAACATGGGCGTGGAAGGTCTTTGGGTCTTAGGACTCCCTCGGAATCCGAAAGACCCCTAATAAAATCGATAGAATCCACCAGAGTAAAATTTTTGGTGCTATTCTGGCAACTTGGCTCCATCTGACCCCAAAATTTTGTTGCTGCCCGTGTATGGTAGCAACCCGATCCTGCTTAATGTTCAGTTGGATAAGCATTACGCAATGAAAGTCACGCGAATCTTAAAATTCGTGACTGGCAAAGAATATGTGAACATGCCGCCAAATTCTTATAAACCTTCGAAAATCTGTTAGCAGATTCACAATCCCAGTAGCCCACAAACCCGATGGCGGTTATAGTATTTTCTTAAATGGAAAACACTCCGGATTTTTCTCGCAGTCGAAAATAGTCCCAAAATCCATTGTTTACGCGCGCAAAATGTTGTTCTCCACCATTTCCTGTGCACGATTTTATTTGAAGTTCCAGAATTTTAAAAAAATTATGAGAATTTCTGATACATATCCAACCAAAATTCATTAAATATCTTTTACACGTAGGAATCTATTGCGAAAAAGAGATTAAGGGATGGCTAAATATGAAACAAGTCAGCTTCATTCTTGTTCCTTATACTCATGGACTCGTAACAAATAATTAAGATGCTAAGGATTCAGAACAAAGCGCTAAAAATCGCCAGAATTTTCGCTTTATTCGACAAGCAATGTTAAAATAAATACTTAGTATGTTGTAAAAGAGAAAGTAAAAAAATACCCCAAATCTTCGCTAGATGCAAAAACTATATTTTTGGCAAATTATGCCCATTAACACTAGTAATCATTGGAAAATATAAATATTTGCCCATCTTTTATATACTCAGTATATTTCCTCTGTTGACCTAAGATACTTGGTGAATCAAATAATGGATACACATTTCTAACAGATTTTTGATCATTGTCTACCAGATTCTCCAAATTTTTTCCGTTACTTCGCGCCCAACGGTACTCATCAAAAACACTGACTTTTTGGACAGTCAAGAAGAAGCGGAAAGGAGCCGCAGTTTCAGTTATCTTAGGATATCACTTATCCTAAATTTTCAAATTTTCCGACACATCGCTTTGGGTCTGACGAAAGTGTGAAAAATATACACTCTTTTCGAGAAATATTTTCGAAAAATTTCAAAATTTTCTGTAATAGAAATAATCCTGCAAACGAAAAAATGGCAAAAAATGCTATTGTGTTGCTTTATAAACGAATTTCTATCACTATTTATGGCACTTTCTGCTAACGCCCCTCAGTCAGAAATCCTAGAACCGTCACTAAAATCCACCCGAGCGCACAAGCAAACCCAATTTATGCAAGTTTATTCTACTTCCAAAACACTTTTATAAGTACAGTAGGCATATAGTAAACGATAAATTGTAAGATAAGGTCAACGCATGGAAATAAAATCTTCGAAACCTGAAACTGTAACTGGCATCATACATCCCCACGGTCAAAAACTCTGGAAGGAGGTTAACCCGAATTTCCTGGGGAAGGGCGATTAAATGACCTGTAAAATCAAGTATATACGAAATAATAAAATAAAAGTGTCTGGATGAATGAATTGAACAGTCAAATGCTCCAAAAAATAAGTAAATGTACTTAAAATTACACTTTTAGACGTTTTTCGACGCTTTTTCATGGTTCGAGCAATAGATTCTGGTCCAAAACGGCCTAAAGAGGGGTATGCTTCGTCCGAGTAGGGGTGTACCCCAGTGTCCATGTGTGATTGGCATGCTACATACTGCTCTCTACCTGGGTTATCGTCGCGAATAGCCGATTTTAACAATCCTTTTGCATCTTCAGCTGAATAAGGAGATACTACCTTCATGCCTGGTACTGATGCGTACCAAGCAGAAAAATCCTGGCTGTGTTGAGCGGCTACCGCAACAGCTGGACCGTTAGGTCCTCGGAACACAATTGGGCAGTTAAACTGAAAAGATAAACAATGTCAAATTTCCAACAATTTATATAATACATTACAAGATAGAATTGTAAATGGTTATAAGTTTAAATCCTCAAAAAATTAATATGTATTTTTCTTTGAAAATTTGTTCAATAAAATTTTCAATAAAATTATGCAGTCTTTTAAAATCGATGCTTTCATACGTAGGTAGGTGTAAACATTTTAAAAGCATTTAGTAAAGCCAAAAATTGAAAAAGCACGCTATGCTGTGCATATTCAGCCTCCTAATAAATAAATAATACTACAGGGTGTAACAAAACTTCGTGTAAAGGGGAAGGGGGTATGGGAGTACCCATAAAGCTCCAAGTAAAACAGAACATATCATCAGAAAGAGCATTTAATTCTGAACAAGAAAGTAGGCTAAAACGAGGTGTGGCCGCCATTTGCAGTGCAAACAGATTGATAAACGTGGCCCCAGCTTCCATGGCCATGCGCCAAGCAGCCGCATCAATTCTATCCGTCTCTTTCATCAATTCACATCACGAACT
This sequence comes from Mermis nigrescens, assembly GCA_036768485.1. Lineage (NCBI taxonomy): Eukaryota > Metazoa > Nematoda > Enoplea > Mermithida > Mermithidae > Mermis > Mermis nigrescens. Next base: position 11,289,179 of record JAVLUZ010000157.1, on the reverse strand, counting down.
TTGGCACCATAATAGGAAATGTGCAATACAACTTTTCCCTTACGAAAATGTATGCGCTTTTAGCTGGTGTAAAGCTTTTTGCACAAAACTTCACATTTCTTCTGTACTCCCCTTACACAAAGTTTCATTACACGCTGTATAGGATAGTATGATATGTACACTTGAAGTTCAAAGGAAGAATTACACTTAATTAATACTAAAAATTAGATCAAGTTTACATTTCAATTAGGACAAAATTTAAAAATCAAGTAGTTTCATAAGATAACAATTCATTAAATGAATAAATAATGTTATACGAGAACTGTACAAGTTTGGACGTATACTGGGTGAACTGTGAAAGAGAGTTGTTAAAACAGGAATGAACATAAACTAAGAATACAAAAGTGTTTTTCAGATATAATGAATGCTTTCAATTTCATCAAATAATAAGAAATTAAGTGGCATATGTCTAAATGGTTCGACAAAACTAAGGAAATACGATTATTTTACTCCAAAATCTAAATCCAACCATTTTTAATCAGTCTAAACGAGCGTTTGTTTGTGCTTTTCTTATTTATCAAGAGCATTACTAGAATAAAAAATTGGGCACATGGATCAATGCGAACTTATATGGAAAATAGAGAAGTCTTCTATACATCGGGTACACAAAATGTTATGTAGCAACCGTTAGTTTTTTGGCACGATTGATGTCAATATTCCGGGAAAGTTAATCCTTCGACAGAAAATGCCCCATAGAGAAAGAAACTCTTTTACATCAAATTGGATTGTGTGATTCCTTGACCTTAAGACATATCATTTGCGGTTCTATGCATACATAATCGATTGAATTCTGAGGGTTAGCTCGCAAAATTGTTCTGAAATGCGTTTTTTGCTTTGAAAACTATGAATGTTCGTCAAAAACACAATTCTTTGAGTTTATTTTGCGTTCTTTCTAGAAAATAAAAACATAAAAAAATTAAGCTAAACTGAACGAAATATGATTAGCTAAAAATTGATACTTTTGAGACAAAAGATCGCTATAAACAATTGAAACAGCACTAAGGTTTTTTTTGGAAAATTTAAACTATTGGTTGAGCAGCTTCTCGAGGGAGTCAGCGTTATATTTTGAAAAATATAAATTATTTTGTGACTTTTCATGTTGACTTTTTATTATGATAAAGGTAGCTTGAATTCCACGTAAGATCGCTGTATGTACATGTAAATTGCAAAAATTATAATTATCTCTGGTGCATAACTCAACAAATTTCGACGACTAAAATAATAAATTAGAAGTTTCGATATATTTACAGCTTTATTCCAACTTGACTTTCTACTGCCTCTTGACTAAGACACGCAACCACATATGGGCAGTGCTTTAATTCTAGAGGTACAAAATTTTTTAGAGTCCAAAAAGTGCCCAATTTTGATGGTAAGAAGAAAAACTATTTTTGATGTTTTTCATCGAGCTAAATTCTAGGGTCTTTCAATTTTCCTGGGGTAAGGTGTTCTGGATTGAGAGATCTAGGCCTTCCAAACTCCCTATTCCTTGCCCATGTGTTAAACGCCTATAATGCATTTTGTTCAATTTGTTACGACTTTTTTGATTTTTTTCAAGGGATTTTTTTTGTTTTTATGCTCTAGAAAGATAGAACATCGCCAGAAACGCTGAAAAACGATGCTTTTGACGCATACTTACCATTTATGTACCCAAAAAAGGCACTTTATACTTTCACACCCCCCGACTTCCCATGCTATGCATGTATGGTCTAGACCCCCAGAATGGAAAAATGGGAAATTTTTGGAGGAAAAATGAGGCAAAATGAAGGCTGCTGGATGAAAATTTAATTTTTCTTCAAAAGTACCCTAAATTGACCAGAAACTATGTAATAACGTTGTTTTAACACTATTTTAGCGCTTACACCAGTTTTAAAGTCATTTTGGCCCGAAAAAGCTCAGTTCTTGACCCCCTCGGATCGGCTGACCCGACCCTCAGATCGGTTATGCTGTGCATCTATGGTCTAGAATAGACCCCCAACTATAGGTGGGCAGCACCAAAATTCTAAGGGGGTGCTTTTTCAAAGGTCAAAAAGTGGTCTTAAAATGGCGGTATGGCAAAAAACACCATTCTTCAACGTTTATCATCGAGTACTATCCATTGGTATGAATAAAATTGCGAAAAAAACGGAAAAATTTTCAAATTTTACATTCTGGGGGGTTTATTTTGATTTCTGGGGGTATTCGGCCGTCTGGGGGTGTATACCCCCAAACCCCCCCTACGCCCATGTGTGCCACCAACCCTCCAAGTGCACGTCTGCTCATGAATACGCACAGTTAGTAGAAATACGTACATTTGAGTTTACGCCTGAGACCACTAATAAAATAACTTCGTTTTCACGACTCGTTTATTGAATAATCATTCTGATGCAAAAAACTAAGTAAGGTATGCATTTAAACAAAATCTATCCAAAACAAGATTCATATGATTACCTGACCAGCTGACATGTAAAGAATTTTCGCGCCGCTATTTATCATATGGTCGATAGATTGCATAGCGAAATTGAAGGTCATGAATTCACAAATAGGTCGTAAACCAGCCTTGAAAATGAAAGACGAAAAAAGTGACGGTCATCAAAATCACATCTACATTTTAAATTTACATTTCAGAAATTAGCAGTAATTTCGCTGCACTTTTCTCGAGCGCACGCACAACTTAGCCGATTTCATGAGAAAATTTTGAAAATTTTTTTGTAATGGGCCGTTTTGGCGATAGACTAGTGAAGATTTTCACGATTATTGATGGAGATCTTTTCGTTGACTGCTGTAGAATAGTATTTTGCTTAAATCCGTAAGTGCCTGGGCTTCAGTTTTTTCTACTAGCTCTTATCTGATAGTTTATGGGATATTCTATAACTCAGTACTAATAGAAAGTAATTTTGAAAAATCCAGCAGAATTAAATCAATACCATAATACATTTATTTTTAAAACCACAGGATATGAGACGTACAGTACATCCTTTTCTCCTGAAAATATTTGTGTTAGAATTAAATTTCCTTAATAATACTAAGTTGAATTATTGTATACGTACACAGTCTGTTTCTTATAGTTTGATCATTGATTAAGGAATTTACGTTGAATTTGTTTGTTTGGTTCATAATCGCGAATCGTTGATTTACTGACGGCTAAATTCATCAGTTATACACAAACTTAAGTAAAACAGACCAACCGCAATAATGCATGGGCTGTCTCAGAAGCTATAGTCCGTTTCATACAAGTTTGGGCATAAATTTTAAACTCCGACAATAAACGGACAGATTGTGATTATAGTATTGGTTTGATATATAATCATCGTAATCCGTCGCGAAGCGCGGAAAATTTGACACTTTTGAGCAAAGAATTAGCTAACAACGCGTAGAAAAACACCTTTCTACGAATTTTCAGGAAATTTCGGAAAACTTTCAAAAAATCGCGAATTCTGGGAAAGGAGTGAAAAAATTTCAGTGGGGGTGAAAATTTTTCTGGGGGGATTGAAACCCCCTCCCTAAGCTCATGTATGATACCTACTGCGAAATTTTTAAACATTTAGACTACTTAAATATGCTATAGTCTAGAGTCATACCATGGCTGCTCCGACTGCAATGCCAGTATATCCAATTTCAGTTATTGGCGTATCCATGACACGCGTGTCGCCGTATTTCTTCCATAAACCTTTGCTGCACTGAAAATCACAATTATATGTATGTATGAACATTAGTCTTAGGAAATAAGAAATGAACGATAAGTGAAAAATTCTAAAATCTCGCCGCGCGCCCTTATAATTCAAGAAATTGAAGCCCCTATTTGAAAATGGACGAATAACTTTTGAAATTCCACTATTATGGTATAAGACTGACAAAAGTTCTAAAAAAAACATGACAAAAAATCAATTGTGGGTCTAAGTAGACCAGTCTATTGGCATTTTTTCTGATCTTTCTAAACCATGTGTGTAAAACTTTGTCAAGCCTCATGTTAGCTCCAGTCACATCGTTTTTAATGCTTTAGCCCTACGAGAAATTATATGTCAGTAAAAAATAAGCATTTTTTGGCTCAGTGATATTGCAAAAATTGTATGATGGTAAAATAGAGTTCTAATACAAAACTTAGTGGTCTCTTCCTTTTAAAATATACATATATTAGCATCCCCTGGTTATGTTTAACACAACAGAAGTCTACTCTTTCTTGTTTTTGCATAAGTGTCCACCAGGTGCCTAGGCTTATACATTATAGCATTATTTAATCGTAAGTCATTAAAAAATAATTTTTGTGAAAAATGACATACAAGTTTGGAAAGAGCATAAAAAATTTCATAAAATAAGACCAATAATTGCCAGAGTATGTAAATCATATGTTAGTTAACATGGACTCTAACTGCGTTCGAAAAATTTTTTTGAAAGAAAAAAACCCATCACGCAGTGCATCCACACATGGACTTGAGGGGTCTAATGGGTCTGGAAAAATACACCCCATAAAAATCGATAGACCCACAGAATTGAATTTTTGGTTCCATTTTTTGAAATTTAGCCCAGTCGGACCCTCAGAATTTCGTTGCTGCTTATTTATGGGTGCATCAATGGCTAATCTACCAGCCAATCACACTGATGGAAGTTGGATATAAGAGACACGCATGATAATACTGGACAACCTACAAAAGCGGGACTGATACGATGGTCAAGTACAGGGACCTTTCTCACCGTAATCGAGAACTGTTATTATTCTCTGTTTCGAACTTTATCACTGAAGAGTTTTTTAGTGCCAAGGCGATTCGTGCAAGAACCGTTTTTATTCATAAAATGCGATTCGTGAAATCACGCAAAAATTTGCCTATTTTTTCGTCATGTAGGCATGTTTTCCTAGGTTAATTTGTATAAGCAGTTCTCAGTGCAGATATGCATTATTTCGTATCTGAATTCCAGCTCAATGTTCTTAAGTGAGCTCAACAAGGGTAGGTATTTAATTAATATTATTGACGTGCAATCACTTGCGACCTTTGCGTGCAGACGCAAGATGTTAGACGGTCCGCGAAGTGAAAAATATAGTTTCTGCTCATATGTAAAATAAGATGAAATAAACGCACTGAAAATCAATGGACGGTCAAAATTGATGACATAATTACGGTTTTTCATTTTTTTGCAGTGATTGTAGCTCACGAAGCACAACAAATATTTCCCTTGTCTTTTGTTCATCGAAGTTTTTTTGTGCAAAGTCCCTTTGTACATGTACAAAGATGGTCCCCAAAAGTCTTTGAACATTTTGTACAAGCAAATTTTTCGCTACTATTATACGGCACAGTAAGGCTTTCAGTGTGATAAAACGGGGTTTTTGACTTTTGGTAGTCTATTTAGCCAATTCATGGGTTTCTGACGGCAAAAAATACTAAAAATTGCCTTAAAACGGCGCTAAGCACCAAAAAATTTAACATTTTTTCTACGGCCCCGGAAAGTTTTTGTACACCGGGTAAAATCTTCGCCGAATTCAAAAAACCGTGGTTCACAGACAGGTTATGGAAGAATTTTTGAAATAAGAATAACCGACTCTGTAAGCACCATCGAATTGTGCGACTTCTTCGCCCATCAGGAAGACGCGGTCGTCGTGCTTCATTTCCTCATCCATAGCCATAAGGATGGCCTCTCGGACCAGCGTCATTCGAGTCCTTGATCGAACAGTAAGCGAAAAGTCTTGCACGCTTTGAGCCACTAATCGGCTGAATTTTGCGAGAAAATCTCTTGATTGCAATGCGAGCATCACAGTAGTAATATTAACTATAACAGAGAAAAGATTTACTTATAAATATTTCGACAGGTGAAATCACCTGACTCAAAACCACTTTAAAGGCGTTCAAAATTGATGCGACGACAGTTACTTGTACATAGCAACGATAATAAGCAAAATTTCATCATTGCTGTGCTGTAGCAATTTTTTTGCGAATTAATTCTGCGATGCGACTACATTTTTATATGCACTCCGAAAATTTATTGTCATGCGCTGGGTATCCTGATTATTCGAGATTCCAAAGAAATGAGTAAATGTTGTCCCGCTTTCCAAGCTAACCCAGCATTAATTTTTTCCCGATACCTTAAGGATTAGGGGTACTCAATTATGTATATTATTGTTCACTTCTTTAACGACGCAAATCTCAGAAACTAGCGAAAATAGAAACTTGAGAAAATCATAGCAGCGCAAATTAAAGATAATTTATGAAGGGTAAAAATGTTAGTCTTATTCCATCAAAATTACGAAAAAATAAGCAGCCGTCAAGTAAAGATACGACTGATTTCAAATATGCTTATAAGCCCAAAGCACTCTGAACAGTCTAAATAAAATTTCGGGTGTTTGTGAAGCCACTGAACATCTCATTTTGAAATGAAAGTTTCACCAACAGATTAGAAACTTCATATTCAAAAAGGCTGCACGGAGTAAGCATTAACCAATTGAACCTGATGGCGATAGCGTTAATATGAATTTGGTATTTCCTTGCACGATCTAAACAAAAAACAGGCAACGCATGACGTAGTACGTGCACATATCGTTTTTGCATACTGAACTATGCAACCTAAGTGTGTACTTAACCAGAGTTAAAAACGAATATATAAGTACCACGCTATTTCAATCTAGTTTGCTAAAAATTGCAATGATGACGTCCTCAAGGCATCAAATCTATGCAAATTGACATTGTAATCAGCATCAGAAGCCCCATAAAAGCGTGCAAGCGCTCAGTCGAATAGTAGGTACCTACCTACGGACTGGGTATGCCCCTATTTGAATTATATACCACGCGCTACTACATAAGTACTTTTATCGATTTTTCCGCAAATACATACACATTTTTGTTTCGCATGTTTCATACAGCGAAAACCTTGAAAAGTTACTTCAATGTCATAATAAGCGCCCGAATTTTTACGTGGAAAAAATTCTTTTTCACTTGGAAGATTACGTGGAAAAATGATAGTCTGTAGCTTTTCAGCAGATCTTTTCCGAGGCTACAGTAACTCTATCTTCCCTACTTACTGTAGGTCATTTAGAGATCATAGCTACATATAAAGGGAGAATGGGTTTTTCAATAAAATTTCTTACGGCTTAATTTATTCCCGTCTTCCAGCAGATCATGCTATGTACATGCGGATGGAATTCGCGCATTCCGCTTGTCATAAATCGAAATCGACTAGCATTTTGAACATCGCCGAAAATTTCCGCTTTGCGTAGCGGTAGAACGTCTGATCGTCGTCCTGCCGCAAGATTTTTATTCAGCGCACTTACTGTATATGTCACAGCACTGTTTAGATGCTTGAATTAAGTCTGTATGCACGGTTTAGTTTCTCAAAAATGAAGGAATGGCGGCCGCTCGCCCCACGCAACTTTTCTGTCGAGTTACAGTAAATCACCTAGTTAGGCAAACTGGAGCCTTCAAAAATTTTTAAAAAGCTCTTGGATAAATGAAGCATGTTTTTGCATGGAAGATTACGTACGTGGAAATTTTTTCAGTGCTCATGCTTACTAGCGTGATAGAAATCATTTTATTCATTCAGAATTGCATTTAAACACCACAACTGAGGCGCCAAGAGTCGTTTCACATAATCACCTAAATAATATCCAAAATGAAAGTACTCTTGGAAATGTTCGTAAGGTAGGAAGTCTTGTCGGATAAAATTGAAGGAATGCTTTCTATGCATGAATGCCATTGAAAACAATAGCTGCGATCTAATTTCTTTATTAATATTATTACTATTACCACAATAATAATAATAAAATAATAATAATAATAATAATAATAATATAATAATAATAATAATAGATTAATAATAATAATAATAATTATTATTATTATTACTGTATCATTATTATTATTACTAAATATTACTACTACTACTACTATCCACTACTACTACTACTACTACTACTACTACTACTACTACTACTACTACTACTACTACTACTACTTCTACTACTACTACTACTACTACATACTACTACTACTACTACTACTACTACTACTACTACTACTACTACTACTACTACTACTACTACTACTACTGCGCTGCTGCTACTATTACTACTACTACTACTACTACTACTACTACTACTACTACTACTACTACTACTACTACTACTACTACTACTACTACTACTACTACTACTACTACTACTACTACTACTACTACTACTACTACTACTACTACTACTACTCGATGAGAAACAATGAAAAATGGTGCTCTTTCCGCCATACCACCATTTTAAGACTAACAATCTTGCACCTCCTTTAGAATTTTGGTGCTGCTGCCCACTTATGCCCATAATAGATTATAAGCTAGGGCGTCCGAGAATAAACATCGTTTTAAGTTTTTTATTTTTTGATTGTTTTTATTAATGATATACATTGTTTTAAACTATAGTCTGTTCCATCCCGAACGGCCCATTTTCGCTTTACGGCTTATTATTGTAGTAGAATATTTTGCGGGCTAGGTTTTTGCCATAGTCTGTTAGATGCGCCACATGTTAAGCAAAGCAAATTAAACATTAGTAACAAGAGTTTAAAACAACCAACTGCTACACTAGCTTAATTGGAGAAGCCATTCGTGCAGCAGAAATATAATACAGTGTTACGGTTTTAGCAAAAAACGGGCCGTTTAGAATGGAACAGACTATAGTCTGTTTCATTCAACTTTAAGGTTTTCGAAAAAATTTAAAGTGATTACAAAAGTGTTTTAAACTAATACAATTAATATAATATTCTACAGTATGTCGATTCATTTGGAGACACATGCCAGTGTTAAGCCGCATTACTAAATCAAAAGTTTAAACCGCTTTTGTAGCCTAATTCTTGTAGAAAAAATTTCAAAGAAAACCGCAAAGTTTAATGAAACAGACTATACATATAATAGTATAGTTATGATATTCTACAATATATCAAGCTACGGTGATGTGCTAAGTAATCTTGATGACGGTGTTAAGCGATCTTGATGACTTCTCAAATAATAAATCAAGGGAATGCACGCGTAAAAAAACAATATTTACGCAACTATGTTCTTTAAAAGTATAAAACTTAATTAAAATCTGCAAAAGTGGTTGAAAACGGCTAATTTGGTGCAAAGCGCACTCAGTGAGAAATAGATTGGTGCATAGTGTAAATACATGGCCAGTCCAAGTCTACTGAAAAGACAAGGAACGGGTTGTATTTGCCTTCGAGACTTACTTAGGTATGTACTTAGGTACTTAGATCTGCTCTCAGCGCTGGCCCCGATCGCTTAGTCTGGGTTGACTTCGGTCTTTGGACCCTTACAGACCTTGCGGCTTTGATCCCCTCGGTCCTAATATTGCTGACCGCTTTTCGTCGGGTGTTCTCAGCAGCTACGCACTAAGCCCTAAGACTACCTAGCTAAATCTCGGAATAGCCGCGGAGGTCAGTTGACCTATCTCAATGCTCAAGTTGATGATTTAACTTATTTTCTGGGTTCGAATCAAACAGAAATGTTTTTGGTTCCTAGTGTACGTAGCACAATGAAATTTGAAAACAACACCAACGAGCTCTAGACTGATCAATCATCATTAAAGATTAAAGTAATATTTTTGACCAATTTTAGGATTGAGAAAAGAATTAAGACTTTTGAACGAAATAAATAATCATACGAAATTTACCTATCCTTCCACTTAGAATCCCGAAATCCTCGACGTTTGGGAATAACCGACCTTACCCTCGGTATAACGAAACCCCTGGGTAGGTTTTTCTAATTTATTTCTATCACTATAGTCTGTTTCATTTATTCGGGAGCTTTTTAGTCAATTCTTTTAAGGGCTACAGTACGCTAAACAAGACGAATTACTGTACTTCGGCAGATCAGCTCAGTGAGGGCGAGTGGCTAGAATTCTTCCATTTTTCATGCACTAATACGCCCAAATAAATTTAATTTAGGCATTTAATCAGTGCTGGGACATACTACAGTAGTGCGCTAAACAAAAAGCTATCGGTTGGAATCGAACCCGGGTTGCTTCGACTACAAGCAAGAGGTTTTACCACTGAGCTATGCGGGAGTTTGCGGCATTTCTTAACATCTTAGTCGGTTGTGTTTAAAGTGTCGACTCAGGATAAGATGAATGCGCGATTTTTATTAGTAAGTAAATTGATCTGCTGGAAGACGAGAATAAATTATGCTGCAAAAATGCTATTGAAAAACCCTTCCTTGCTACGTATCTAAAGTAAGATCTAGCGACTTACAGTAAATAAGAAATATAGGTTACTGTAACCTCTGAAAACATTTACTGAAAAAGCTCTCGGATAAATGAAACAGACTATATATACACGGCCTAGCTGCCGGACAACAAATAACACAAAAACGAAAAGAAAAACGTACTCCGCTATACAAGCGTACGACTGCCAACAAGACTAACTAAGATGGCCACGTAGGACCATTACAGTAAATGGAGTTAACGTCAAAATAACATAATAATGGAATACTTTTAAATCAGATCGAATGTTCTCGATTATGATAAGCAGTTATGCATAAAATAATTACTATTATCATATGCTTAATTCTATGTTACCGGACAAGTATCTTAATGTTTTTTAATATTGAAAATTAGGGAAAAAGTGGGAAGACCGAAGGCATAGCCCTCAGTGCACTATCGTAGATAGCTACTAGTATTGGCTATGTAAGTGGCTACCGCGAACTGCTAACGCAAGTTCGCCAACCGTGTACACTTCAAGCAATGCAAAACTGCATGGAAATAATCAGGTGTTGATTAACGTAGTTTTGCGGTTTTTCGTATTATACCAGTTTTTTGAAGTTATTTGGCTGAAAAATGCACTCTGGCCGACATTTGAGAAAGGCTGTTGCATTGTATTGCTGAAAAACCCACTTAGCGCACATTTCGATGTTTTTTAAAATGTATCTACCACTTAAGATCGTAAAATTCGGGCATTTTTTGAAAATGTCATGTTTTTCTAAGTGTTTAAATGGTATTTATAGTCTGTTTCACGTAACTTCGGTCATAAATTTTAAAACCATCTCCGACAATAAGCTGACAGATTGCGATTATAGCATAGATCTGATACATAATTATCGTAACCCTCGGCTTACTGTCGATGAAAATTCTTAGAATTCTTGCACGAAGTTATGTGAAGCAGACTATAGATGCAGGCCTACCTACTAACAAAAACAAGGGACCTTGAAGGAGTGATTAATTCCGAGATTATTTTTATTCATTTTGATCGTTTTAATTTATATTGAGATTTGAGAAACAATTTTTCGAGACCTACTGTTGCTAAAGCAACATTGAAAAACGGCGGCGCTTACTCTTTTCACAACTCACCTAAATAATAAACACCCAAATTAAAAGTACTGCCATTTTATGCAACATACTCTGAATTTCCCAAACTGAACAATTTTATTTCAAAATGTAAGCTGAGTTCTGAGCGAGAAATGCTCAAAAAGTCCATTATTTCTGCTGATCTACATGCAATTGATTGTTGATATTGGCTTCAATATTTCGGTCTCCCCAATTCAGACGGCCAGCTTTTGAGCAGGCACGTATCTCTGAGGGGAACGGGGGTTCGGACCCCCAAAATTCAGAAAAATCGGACTTTTTAAACATTATTTTGTGCTATTTTTGGCCTTTTTGGGCTTAGTCCCCCCAAATATGGTGTTGGTCCGCCCCAAAAACAGGACAGCCAGCCTCGTGCCAGCTTTTCAGAGAAGAATAGTAGTACGCACTGTTTGCTTTACTTGGTAGGACTGTAGCTACAATAACAAGTAAAACATTCAACGACGAAAATCACCGTTAGGTAAGCATATAATGACCGTGATAGAGGAGACGAGTCGTTGACAAATTAAAATGCTTCATGTAAAATGCATCATCGACACGTGTCTAAAAGGACAAATAATAGCGCAATATACTCGTACGCGTATTAAATCAAGTTATACGAGTCAACAAAATTCTCAAAACAATGAAACACGAAAATCGGCAATGCAAACAATTTGACTAGCTTCCGCTATATTTAACGCGATTCGAATTCATTACCAAATTAAATCATGCCAAATTTAATAAAATTCTAATTTAGCATTTTTTGCTTATATTCTTTTACATAAACGTCTTTATCAGCAGCCTCACACTTTTGAAAGTGTGAAATAACTTAATTTTGATTTACCACAAGATTTATACGGATTGTTTATTAAAAAATGTACGAAGGACTTAATTCTTAATTAAAGATTTAGAAGAGGAAAGCATTTGAGCACAAAAAATGCTGAAGACAGAAAAAGCAAAGCCAAAACGAATACACGTTGAAATTTAAAGGAACACGAAAATCACAAAAATTATGCGAGTAATTTAAGAAAAATCTGGCAATTTTACAAATGAAAAGGATAACTCCCGGGATCCAATCACAAAAGTTCTTATAAGTAGCCGTAACAATCTAATTTTTTATCCTAGCGCTTATTAACTTTGCCATTATCATCTGATGCCATCCATGTAACCAGGGGGGTTTGAGGTACGCATGCATCCCCCAGAAACCAGAATACCCCCAGAATTCAATTATCGAAATTTTTTGCTTTTTTCGCAATTTTTTGATGCCAATGGATAGTGCTCGATGAGAAACGTTGAAAAATGGTCTATTTTAGCCATACCACCAGTTTTAAAGCCATTTTTGACCTTTGAAGAAAACCACAACATTTTTGACCCCCGATTTTCGGGAAAAAATTGAATTTTTTGGCCGTTTTAAAGTAATTATTGAGAATTTTTGGCGGGAAATTTGAGGTCATTCACCCCTCCCACTAAAATGGCCGGGGACCCCCACCCAAAATTTCAATCCGTTACATGTACATGCTGCAGGTTGGACTGTCTGGCGAATTTTTAAATTATTGCAAATTCAAAGCCCGTTTCGCGGTCAACACGACGTCGGCTACATGCGGCAACGACGCGTGCTCGTGCGACTTGGCGTACGACATCGGGATGTCGGCGCCGGTGACGCGATAAACCGGCGCGTCCAACGCGAAAAACGCGTCGCTCTCGACGATGCGCGCCGAAATTTCGGCGCCGATGTTGCACGACGGCCAGCCGTTCTCGACCGTTACAAGACGGTGCGTCTTCAGCACGCTTTTGCGCAAGCATTCCTCGTCCAGCGGCCGTAATGAGCGCAAATTTATGACCTTATTTCAAATTTGAATTTCGATTGAAATTATGAATTGGAAAAAAATTCAAAAAGTGCCTTTTTAGGGCTAAAAGGCGATAGATGTTGCTGAAAAATGGAATTCTCTGGAGGGGGTCTACAGCATAGGTTGGCGGTCTCAAGTTCTGGGGGCAAGATTTTTTCAAAGGTAAAAAATGGCCCTAAAAATGGTGGTATGGCGAATAGAACACCATTTTTCAACGTATCTCGTCGAGCACTATCCATTGGAACCAAAAATTGCGAAAAAACAAAAAAATTACAAAAATTGAATTCTGGGGCGGTATTTTGGTTTCTGGAAGGTGCATACCCCCAATCCCCCCGCCCAGGTGTAGTCTACAGTAATCTAAAAGGGGATCTCAACTTCAACTTCTCTTTCAACTTCTGGTTTCAACTTCCTCAAAATTACCAACTTCAAACCCCCATGCCTATGTGTGTATATAGTCAGTTAAAAACACTGTTTTTGACGTTTCAGACAAAGCTCGTCGTTTTTAGAAACACGAAAACATAAGAAATTTCGAAAACTTTTCCTAGAATTGTTTTCCATGACTGCTTCCTTCTGGTTGTATTTTAAGTTACACCTAAAGTCATAAGCGTATCGGAGTTTATTACCAGATTCAGTTTGACAGTATAATCATAGATGTACTGTCCGAATCGGCGAGCAGGAAGTAAAGTCCCAGAAATTCAGACCAGTAAATTTAGTGCTCACGCTTTTTTGCCAGCTAAATGAAGAAAATGGTCAAAATGACCCGCATAAAACGCTTTATGCGATTAAATGCATTAATTAAAGCATTTTCAGCCCATTTTAATTGCAATACGTCGCTTTTTACACTGAAAGTATAGAAATTGGCCAATAAGGCGAGAAATTTTGATTTTTAGACTATTTCGACAAATCCATTACTTGCTTGCTCCCACAACAAGACATACACGTGGGAGTGAAGGGGGTCAGCTGGGGGTGCAGACCATTGCTGGACAGCACCAAAATTCTGGGGGTCTGCAAGATTTTTCAAAGGTTAAAGAATAGTCTTAGAAATAGTGGTATGGCGAAAAAACACCATCTTTCAACGTTTCTCAATTGCGAAAAAGCGAAACAAATTTTCAAAAACTGAATTCTGAGAGTATTTTGGTTTCTAGCGGGTATTCGGTCTTCTAGGGGGAAGAGTGCATACCCTCCAACCCCCCACCCACGCCCACGTGTTGCAGACCACACATCAAGCGTGAGAGTCTGGGGGTATACACCCTCGTAGAAATTCAAACCCCCAGCAGATTACTCACTGTAGACCCCAGAATTCTATTTTTAGTAATATTTTTGGTATTTTATCGCATTAGCGATTTGACCCCAGAATTTTCTTGCTGTCCATGTACATATAGTCCGACCCATAGGTGTGCAGCACCGAAATTCTGGGAGGTGTGCAGCACCGATATTCTGGGGGTTTATTTTGGTTTCTGGGGGTGTATTTGGCCTTCTGGGGGTGAATACCCCCACGTCCATGTATGGTCCAGACCCCCAGAATGGGAAAATGAGGAATTTTTCGAAAACATGGGTCAAAATGAAAATGAGGAAAAGTTGTTTCAAAATGCTTGAAATTGACTAGGAACTGCAGATTAACAGTCATAACGCTATTTCGCATTTATATCCTTTTTTGACATTCCACAGACCTAAATATTCACCCAGACCAACTGATCCCTCAAAACAGCTATGCTGTGCATTGATGCCTATAGCAGACCCACATAATCGAGTTTTCACGTCAGAATCAGCATAAGCAATATGCATCATGAACATACATGTACAGTACTCGCCACGAAGGTTGACGCTCTAATATCCTTCAGAGGATGCTGGAGCTTATGAAAGGATATATCTTTAACACGTCGGTCCTATTTCCGCCCACACATGCCTGACAAGTTAAACATATATCCTCTAACAAGCTCTATCGTCCTGTGAAGCATATTATGCGTCAACATTCCTGGCGAGCACTGTAACAGGGGGATGGGGAGATCCTCTACCCAAAGTCGGACGTCCCCCACCCCAAAGCCAGAAAATTGTTGACCCCCAATTTTCGAAAAAAATCGGATTTTCGCCCGCTTTTGGGCGTTTTTGGCCAACAATTGAAGGTCATTTACCCCACCCCCTAAAAATGGCCGGAGACCCCCCAAAATTTCGAGCCGTTACATATATGATTATAATATGTACAATATGCAAATGTAGGTAAGTAATAATCTTAATCCATCGGCCTGAAATTCCAAGAGCCATTTGTGGGGGCGAGTTGTGGAGGTGGGCGTTCTGTGGGGCGAGTTGTGGAGGGCGAGTTGTTAGGGGCAGTTGTGGGGGGTAGCAGTTGTGAGGGGCCGAGTTGTGGGGGGGAAGGACTTGTGTGGGCGCGAAATGCGGGGCGAGCTATCCGTATTCCGACATTATTGCTGATTTTGTCCTCAAAAATGATGCATAAATGTTCAGTAAGCTCAAAATCGCCAGGCATAACTTCCTTCCTGACCCTTCCACCCCCTATGTGCATTGCATGTAATTAGTGTAGCCCAGTATTATGTATTTAATTGCTTTTGCAAGAATTTTTTAGAGATCAGTATACACGCATAAAAAGAATCCTAGAAAACAGTGATTTAGGCCAACCTCAGCTGCGATGTTCAATTTCTCTAATTCAGCTGCAGCCTCGAGACATGTCTGCACAGATCTACTGTAACCCACTAACGTGATATCCTTGCCCTCTCTTTCAATTTTAGCTTGGCCTATCGGTATGAGAAAATTCTCGGAAGCCGCTTCGTCTGACATTGGAAAGGCTACGCCGTATGCTAATTCGTCTTCTAACACTATGACTGGTAAATAATCGAAAAAGCATTTTAAATTAATAATTTGCTCAAGAATAAAACCAAAATATAAGGCTGATTATACCGTCAGCAAATTTATTATATCGTAGCAGACTTGTCTATTGCATATACTATCGATTATTATTATTATTATTATTAGGAATGTCCCGGCCGATTTCTTACAGAGGCCGGAGTTAACATATTAATAATGCATTACGATCTAATAGCGTGCAGTAAACTTTATATCATTAATTGTACTTTGTGCATTAAGTTATTAATTTAAGCGTTCAAAATGGACTAATTAGAGGGACTTCTCGTTAAAAAGGCTTTATATAAAAAGTTTAAAAACTAGAAAAATGTATTCGAAAGTATCAATGATGCACCTAATTTTAAGGCAGTACTTTACATGCAAACGAATGCAATTCATAGTTCAAAATCTTAAATTAGTCAATTTTCGCCAGATTTTTATAAATTCGTAACTGACGAACGACTTTGGGGGGATGTGAAGAATTAAAGGGAATCTTAAATTGATATTATATTATCCAAATCAGTCATCAAAATAAAACACTATCAGTTTTCTACGTAAAAGATCACAAATTCGAATTGCTCAAAAAAATTTTAAAGAGAGTTTTCAACCAACCAATACTAATACAGGAAAAATTTTATGGCTCATGAGGGAAACGGATTCTACAAGTGTGGACATTATTCAACAGGTTTTATTATTTTTTATCGTGCTCAATAAACAATATATTTTTTAGAATAATCATTATTTTTTACTTTAATTATTTCGGATGAATGGTAAGAATTCCTGAATATAAGTAAGAAGCGAGAAAGAAAGAAAACATAGAGAAGAAATAAATAAATATATAAATAAAAAAGGAAATACTAAATAAAAAGAAAAGGAAAAAAGAAAGAATGACAGAATATTTGAGAAGCACAAACTTGAATGATGGCAAGTTCACTGGACAAGTCACTTAGGAGGAAAGAAGTATTATGTGAGTGCATTACACGCGTTTGATAAATAAATAAAGTATGTATGTACTAAGAAATATATATATATATATATATATATATATATATATATATATATATATATATATATATATATATATATATATATATATATATATATATATATATATATACTAAAGCAAGAGAAAAATGCTCCGATGGAACAAAAAAGATGAATATACTTGGAATTGTGGATTATTATGGATGTAAAAGGAGGGGACTAGGAAAAATCTACCTAAAGTCGGAAAATCTGCTAAAAATCACACTTTCTCTAAGCAACGCAAAAAATCGATGTATATTCTGCGGCCAACAGATTAAAATAAATATTCAACCATAACAATGATTGAAACAGCAGCACGTTAGCTATGCAGTAGCTATGGGAAATGATATTAAGTAAACTAACAGTCTTCCAAGCCAATTGAATGAAATAGCAAACATCGAAGACAATTGAAGACATGGTTGGTTAAAAACAGTAGGAAACACGTAAGTTGACTTGAAACAGACTTAATGTAGATACACTAGCATGCCCGAAACGATTGTGTGCACTAATCAATCGGCTCCTGCTTTGCTTGCTATAATGCTCATAAAACAAAACAACTTTAAATACAATACCTCTTAGTTTTCTATCAATCAGGTGCCAGCAATTTAAAAAAGTAACCTTGATAGATTTCGTTTATACACTCTTATCTGAAACTTCGAACATTATTTAAAAAAGACACTTTTTTAGAGGCCGCAGAATATACATCGATTTTTTGCGTTGCTTAGAGAAAGTGTGATTTTTAGCAGATTTTCCGACTTTAGGTAGATTTTTCCTAGTCCCCTCCTTTTACATCCATAATAATCCACAATTCCAAGTATATTCATCTTTTTTGTTCCATCGGAGCATTTTTCTTTGCTAGTACACTACTTTTAATTAGCGTGATTTCAGTACATCAGTCAGTAAACACAATCAGTAACATGCCACAATAATGACAACAGTCCAAGAACGCGGAAAACAATATTGTTCTTAACATCAGCATTATCCTTTTTAAACAAGACAACCTTATTGACACCATCCATTTTCAAATTAAAACTGCATTAAGTTATTTCTTCTTAATGTGCAGTTCACTTATAATCAAGCACAAAAATTTAACCGACGAATTCACATTGCAAATCCTCACTCAATCAATACACAAGCACAATGTGTTGTGACTTTTGAAATTGAAAACACCCAATTTTCAATTTTCAAATTGAAAATTGGATCAATTTTCAAATTGAAAATTGGGTCAATTTTCAAATTGAAAATTGGGTGTTTGAATTTGCGATGAAGAAAATAATCAAAAGATAGTCACTTGGTTTATTTAAGCCGAGTAATAAAATAACGACCGTCCACCAATTCCAAACTAAACGCAACTAATCTGATCACTATGAAAAAGTTTTGAAAAATGAGCTTGCTAAGCGAGAGTTGTAAACCAAGAGAAACTTAAAGTTAAAACCTACCATTAAATTATGAGAGAATTATAAAAGATTTTAAACTTCAAGAAAATGGAAAAGGCGGGATGTTGGTAAATTAGAAGGCAAAGATTTTCGGCAAAAATTCAAAAACTTCACGCAAATATCAAATGTAAGGAACACTAACGCTTTGATTTGGTAGTAAAATAAATTTGTAGTATAGACTACATATTAACAACAAATGAATAGTGCAAACTTTACACAACTACTAGGTGTAGAGAATACTAACAGTTTACGGCTTATTAATGTACATGATTACAATAAAGCTGTATATCTTTGTCGACTTCTGTGCACAGTAGTGTGATTGCTGGTTCATTTTAAACCACTTTTGCAGGCAATTTACATCAATTAAACGATAGCTCTCCATGTGCAAGATTTTGTGAAACATATTATAAACACGGCTAAGAAAGATTTAACTTTAATGCAACCCATTTAAGACAAAATTACATCTCTTCAATGATCTAAGGACACTTGAACATAATTTTTAAATCACTTCAGATTACTTTTGAGGGTAAACAAACTCACTTAATTGATGTCTCACATATGAATCCTTGAAAATTTCTTGACTTCAGTTACAAAGTCTCTGCAAGTCTATCGAATTAGGGTTAACACGTAACGTAAACTTTACACAAACACATAGCGTAAAGAATATTTTAGTCGGATTCGTAATTTTGATATTGCTCCGATATTTCTTTCAACATTTATGGAAAAATGAGTCTCCATAATGTTTTAAAGACAATAAACATTAGGTTTAAACCACTTTGCAATACTGCTGAGTGTAAGCAAGCGCGCCCAATTGACGTATATATTTCATTCCCTGTAAATTTTTATATCTCAGGAAAAAATTTCGATTTTTGCAATGCTCTAGAACAAAGGCTAACATGCAGTGTAAAAAATTACTCGGATATTATGATCAACATTCATGAAAAAATTATGTCTCTACAATGGTCTGAGGACATATAAACAATGAATGTAAACTACTTTACATCACTGTTGGATGTAAACAAACGCGCCTACGTGACGTCTCACATTTGATCCTTTGAAAACTTCTAGGCTCCAAGAAAAAATTAGGTTTCAGGAATGCTCAAAAACGAAGATAAATATATATGTAGTGTAAACTTCATGTAAACACCTAGTGTAAAGAAGATCTTAGTCAGATTCGTAATTTTGATATTGTTCCGATATTACGATTAATATTTATGAAAAAATTAAGTCTACATAATGCTCGATGGGCAAACTAACAATTGGTGTAAACTACTTTACAACACCGTAGAGTGTAAATATATGCGCCAGACTGGCATATCAAATTTGATTCCTGGTCCATTTCTAGACTTGATAAACGTGTCCCTGACTCGTAACCGGAGAAGCAGGCAGAAAAAACAAGACAGAAACGCATTTAAAACTCCAAATTTTTGACTTTACACTCGCTAAATATTAATGTATAGACAATTTGCTTTGACATGCACCCGATATAAAGCACTTTATTTTTATTCTATTAGACTTGTCCCGACTTCTGGACGGAGAAAGTGGCGAACAAAAAACGCAACAAAAACGTATTTTCCATCATTTAGAACACTGTAAACTTTAAAATTCCGTACCGAACTCCCCATTGAGTTTAAAGAAATTCGGTTTGGTACAATTTGTAGCTTTTAAATCGTAGTACATTCCTGTGTGCCAAAATTCTGTTGCAAAAATTATTTGGCATGATTTATCAATCAAACTTCGGAAAAAACGTGTTTTTTAGCCCATTTTTTACCTCTGATTTCGAACTTTACACCCCCATAAATAACTCAATATTGCGTTTTTTAAATGCGGTTTGCTGCGATGTTTAGCCCCTGTAAGGCACTTTATTAATGCTGTCTTCGATTTGCACTGACTCATAAGCGGAAAAATTTGGCAGAGAAATCTTAGTTAAAATCCGTTTTTTACACCATCCACTAGAGTGTAAACTTTAAACCCCAGGATCTAACTCACCATAGAGCATACAAGACTTTGCTTATATGCAGAATGTAGCCCTTGATCCGCTCTACATTTCTGTCAGAAAACATTTTAAAAACCTCATAACCGGAGTTAGTATCGGACATAGGAAGGTTGAAAACTCGACCAAAAAGTGCTTTTTCACCCCCAGATTTTCGCACTCTTTACACTGCCGTTCGATAAATAATGCGAATTTCAAAAAACAAAAAAAGTGTCATCTGTAGAATTCATCCCTCTATTATCCTATTCTGTTCAATCCTTCGAGTCATCAATACTCAGTTGTCCACATGCCGCAGTAAAAAGGTCCCAAAATTTGACCTATGTTATAACGTTACACAAAAACTTTACACCTTCTTTACACAGTCAATTTTGAGTTTCAAGAAAAACAAAAAAACACGGGCAGCGAATTTTTTTATTATCTTTCTTTTAAAAAAAAACCGCACCTTCCAGAAGTGTCCCGTTATAGCTGTAGGGGGGTGCCCAGGTGTTGGGGGTACCCAAGTATATTATAGGTACGCGCTAACGCGCTACCTATGATATATATATATATATATATATATATATATATATATATATATATATATATATATATATATATATATATATATGTATATGTATATATATATATATATATATATATATATATATATATATATATATATATATATATATATATATATATATATATATATATATATATATATATATATATATATATATATATAATACTAGCAAGAAAAAATGCTCCGATGGAACAAAAAAAGGCAGAATATACTTGGAACAAAGAATTATCAAGGACGTAAAAGGAGGGGACTAGAAAAAGCTCCTATCTACAAATGTCACAAAATTTGCTAAAACTCAGAAATTTCCTAAACAAAGAAAAAATGAAAGTAAGTAAATCAAAGAAAAAACCTACCTGTGCCTAAAACTGCAAGATCTGCTAAAAATCAGACTTTTTCTAAGCAACGCAAAAATCGAAGTATATTCTGCGGCCTGCAGAAGAAAGCAGCATCCTGTCGAACAAAGAAAAAACATTGGGCTAGATAACTGAACCACTCACTCTGCAAAAGCAGATATCGCCATAGCTGAGCAGCGCCATGTTGCAATATTTTTCTGGGTCAAAAAATAGTAATTATGGTATGTTGGAAAAACGGCAATTTTCGACGTTCTGATTGAACACTGGTGCATACCCCTAACCTCCCATGCCTAATGGTTATCAGTTTACATGGGCAGGAATAAAATCCGGGTGGTCTATGGGGATTAAACGCCAGAAGAGTACTGAATGGACGCATGCATTATATAGAAATCACAGTCTTTCGTTGCGGTATCGCAAATAATCATAGGATATAACTTTTTGTAATATTTATCTAGCCACAATATCGAATAAATTAACGTTGCAAGTGATTAGCAAAAACGCAGATTTGAGATTTATTTTATAAGCTTTATATTAAGCATTGGACACCATACCTAGACGTAGGGGGTTTGGGGAGTATGCACCCCTAAGCAAAATACCCAACAAGAAAACGCAAATACCCAACAATACCTCCAAAATTCAATTTTTCAAATCTTTCTGCTCTTTTTGGGTTTTTTTGGTAGGTACCGATAGATAGAGCTCGACAAGAAACGTTCAAAAATGGTGTTTTCTTCGCCATAGCACTATTTTTAAGGCCAATATTCCAATTTGAAAACCACCCTCAGAATTTTGGAACCGCCCACTGTATGGTGGACAATATGAGAAGGTTCACCTATTTTTTTCAGAGGCCGCAGAATATACTTCGATTTTTGCGTTGCTTAGAAAAAGTCTGATTTTTAGCAGATCTTGCAGTTTTAGGCACAGGTAGGTTTTTTCTTTGATTTACTTACTTTCATTTTTTCTTTGTTTAGGAAATTTCTGAGTTTTAGCAAATTTTGTGACATTTGTAGATAGGAGCTTTTTCTAGTCCCCTCCTTTTACGTCCTTGATAATTCTTTGTTCCAAGTATATTCTGCCTTTTTTTGTTCCATCGGAGCATTTTTTCTTGCTAGTACCCAACTTTTTGTTAACAAAAAATAGTAGTTATTCCTATCTTTGTCAGTGTTGTAGCGAATGTCATTAGGTACTTAGCAATTTATACTTGCATTGTGTATGTATTATACTAGGAAAAATCTACCTAAAGTCGCAAAATGTGCTAAAAATCAGACTTTCTCTAAGCAACGCTAAAAATCGAATTATATTCTGCGGCCTCTAAAAAAGTGTCTTTTTTTAATAATGTTCGAAGTTTCAGATAAGAGTGTACGAAATCTATCAAGGTTACTTTTTTAAATTGCTGGCACCTGATTGATAGAAAACTAAGAGGTATTGTATTTAAAGTTGTTTTATTTTGTTATGAGCATTATAGTAAGCAAAGCAGGGGCCGATTGATTAGTGCACACAATCGTTTCGGGCATGCTAGTGTATCTACATTTAGTCTGTTTCAAGTCAACTTACGCGTTTCCTACTGTTTTAAACCAACCATGTCTCCAATTGTCTTCGATGTTTGCTATTTCATTCAATTGGCTTAGAAGACTTAGTTTACTCAATATCATTTCCCATAGCTACTGCATAGCTAACGTGCTGCTTTTTCAATCATTTTTATGGTTAAATATTTATTTTAATCTGTTGGCCGCAGAATATACATCGATTTTTAGCGTTGCTTAGAGAAAGTCTGATTTTTAGCAGATTTTGCGACTTTAGGTAGATTTTTCCTAGTCCCCTCCTTTAACATCCTTAATAATCTACAATTCCAAGTATATTCATCTTTTTTGTTCCATCAGAGCATTTTTCTTTACTAGTACCCCACTTTTAATTAGTATGATTTGAGTACATCAGTCAGTAAACACGTACAGTAACATGCCACAATAATGACAGCAGTCCAAGAACACGGAAAACAATACTGTTCTTAACATCAGCATTATCCTTTTCAAACAAGATAACCTTACATTATTTTAACAGATCAAAGTTTTTCAGCATTAACTTTACGCAAATATCAAGTGTAAGGAACACTAACGCTCAGGGATCTAGTATACAATTTACCCGCCACCGTTTTTTAGCCGATTCAAATAAGCTACAGTGACCAACACTGTAGATTCAAATAAGCTACAGTGACCAGCACTATTTTTATTGATGCGAGTCAGAACGCGTTTGATAATTTTTGTGTAAAGTTTGGTCACTGTAGCTTATTTGAATCGGCTAAAAAACGGTGGTGGGTAAATTGTATACTAGATCCACGCTCAGATTTGGAAGTAAAATAAATTTGTAGTATTAACTACATTTTAACAACAAATGATTAGTGCAAACTTCACACAACTACTAGGTGTAGAGAAAACTAACAGTCAGATTCTCAATTCTGATTTTACGTAGAACATTTTGAAAAAAATTAAGCTTCCGCAAGGCTCTAGAACAAGAGTTAATATGCAGTGTAAACTTTACACAACCACAGAGTTTAAAGAAAATTTCAGTCGGATTCGTAATTCTGATATTACGATCAACATTTATGAAAAAATTAAGTCTCCACAATGGCCCAAGGACAAATAAATATCAGATGTGTAAACGTAGACTCAAGCTACGTTCACTTCACTTACTTAACCCGAATCTCAAGCTTATGCGCTCACACGGGGGTTCTCGCCCTTTTTAGGAGGTCGATCACCAGCCCGCGATTCGGGGGTAAGCGGCCCGGCCTATTCAAGGTAGCCCGGCCCTCTACGCACGCACCTAGTGAACACACCTGGGAGTGGGGGTTTGGGGGGTATACACCCCCAGAAACCAAAATACCCCCCAGAATTCAATTTTAAAAAATTTTTTTTCGTTTTTTTTCTCGCAATTTTTTGATGCCAATGGATAGTGCTTGATGAGAAAGCGTCGAAAAATGGTGTTTTTATCGCCATACCACCATTTTTAAGGCAATTTTTGACCTTCAAAAAAATCTTGCACCCCCCCCAGAATTTTCTTGCTGCCCACGTATGCTAGTGAAACTTACTTACTTAACCCCTTTGAGATTAAGTACCAATTGAAGTAAGTTCCCCGGAAACCTAATTGAGGGCTCAAAAAGATTATTATTTAACTTGTTTTGGTCCGAATCCCGGTGCTTTTGAAAATATTAAGGGTTCCTAAGTATAGTGTAGCACAAGGACAGAATTCAACAGCACGGAAATTCAACCGAGCCCAGCATCAATTAATTAAATAATTAATTTTTACAATATTTTTTGGACAGAAAAATTATGTAGCAATTAAGAAGCGACAGCATGGAGGATACATGCTGCCGACCGTCGTGTTATGATAATCGGGTAAAATCAAACAATGTAATTAAACAAGGGCACAAAGCCCTGCCAAAGGCATACAACTGATGCCAATTGGCACAAACACGAATGATTAAAAACAAAGCGTACGGCGAAAAGAAGCGTGCACACTACGTAGGAAAACAAACAGACGAGTTCTGCAGCCAAGCAGATAAAAAAGGCACGTACGGAGTCTGCTCACGTACGGCGACGGAAAGAAAAAAGATACGCTCAGCGCGGAAGCTGGCGGAGAGGCTCTCAGGCTCAAAAACTAATTGCAAAATGTAAAATCTTAAAGTGCCGTCAAAACTGCGCTCGCACGCAGTTTTAACTGACGCGGAAAAAGAGGCGTAACAACACGAACCAAGAGATATGAAAAGGATCTCTGAATACGACAATAGGCCTATGGGCAAAAGCTTACGGTAAAGGTATGTACAAACGAGACAGGCACAAATATGAGACACACACATATGATCTTTTAACACACGTAAGATATGATAACACACATATCAATGCGTACTCAAGTCGCATTAAGCCCGAGTGCCCATTTTCCTATCCCGGATTTTGATTGAAAATATGTGTGGGAATGGAATGAAAAATATGATAATTTTTAGGGGAAGGTGGTCCCGGGCGACTCACTTAAGCGTTGCGCTTAACGGTCGTGTACGTGCGTATGGAAATTGAGCACAAGAATGTACATCTGGGGCAATCAATCGGTTTTTTTTCATCTGTTTCAAAAAAACCCAAACTGATTTTTTTTCCAAAAATTTTTTCAGTGTAAAGTTTACAAACATAAGTTTGGCACATACAAACGTACTACAATCAAAGGGCCACAAACTGGCCCAAATCGAATTTATTTACACTCAATGGGGCGTTAGGTTCAGATTTTTTAAGTTTAAAATTTGGTGGACAGTGAAAAATACGTGTTTGTGCATATTTTTGTTCGCCACTTTCTCTGTTTAGAAGTCGGGAGAGGTCGAATAGGGTAAAAATAAAGTACTTTCTAAGGGGTGGCGAACAAAAATATGAAGTGAAGAAGTCGGGAGAGGTCGAATAAGATAAAAATAAAGTACTTTTTAAGGGGTGGCGAACAAAAATATGGACAAACACGTATTTTTCACTGTCCACCACATTGTAAACTTTAAAAATCTAAATCGAACGCCCCATTGAGTGTAAATAAATTCGGTTTGGGCCAGTTTGTAGCCCTTTGATTGTAGTACGTTTGTATGTGCAAAACTTATGTTCCGCAAAATATTTGATATGATTTACCAATTAAATACGAAAAAACCTGTTTTTTTGCCCATTTTACACCTCAGATTTCGGACTTTACACCCCCATAAACAACTCAATATTACGTTTTTTTGAACGCGGTTTGCTTTGACGTGTAGCCCTTAAAAGTTACTTTATTTTTATTTATTTAAATTATCTTAATTCATAACCGAAAAAGTTGGCTTAGAAATCTTTGACAGAATCTGTTTTTTAACTCATCCACTAGAGTGTAAAGTTTAAACCCCTGGTACTGTGTATTGATTGTAGAAAAGTTTGAAGGTCAGATTCGTTATTCTGACCTCACAGAGAACATTTAAAAAAAATTCATCATCCACGACGCTCTGGGCGGAAAAAATTTTTTCAGTGTAAAGTTTACACCTGCACTAATAACGCAATATTGATTGTAAAGAAACAAAATAAATTTTGACGTGTAGCGCTTAAGACGAGGCAGATTTTAAAGGTAGTTACCACGTTCTTTCTACTAAGTGGAGAATATGGCAGAGAAAAAATATTTTTTTGTCTCAGACTCTTTACAATAAACCGCCTCTAAATTCGAAAATATTACTTTTTAAGAAAAAAAATAAAAGTTTCCCCTAGATTTTATAACCGTCTACCTTTTGAAACCAATCAGACTGCATAGAATGTAAAACTGAGTTAGATATGCTCGGCCACACGAAAACTGTAAAAAACCGTCTAGTTTACACTCCTGTGCAACAACCAATGAGTGTAAAGAAATTTTAAGACCAGATTCGTAACCTACTAATTAGGGAAAACATTTTTAAAAAAAATTCATCATCCACGACGCTATGGGCGGAAAAAATTTTTTCAGTGTAAAGTTTACACTTGCACTAATAACGCAATATTGATTGTAAAGAAACAAATAAAATTTTGACGTGTAGCGCTTAAGACGAGGCACATTTTAAAGGTAGTTACCACGTTCTGTCTACCAAGTGGAGAATATGGCAGGGAAAAAATATTTTTTTGTCCCAGCCTCTTTACAATAAACCGCCTCTAAATTCGAAAATATTACTTTTTAAGAAAAAATTAAAAAAAGTCTCTCCTAGATTTTTTTAACCGTCTACCTTTTGAAACCAATCAGACTGCATAGAATGTAAAACTGAGTTAGATATGCTCTTGCACACGAAAACTGTAAAAAACCGTCTAGTTTACACTCCTGTGCAACAACCAATGAGTGTAAAGAAATTTTAAGACCAGATTCGTAACCTACTAATTAGGGAAAACATTTTTAAAAAAAATTGGCCCTCCGCAAATTATTTGAATTTTTGGTGTAAACTTTACATACTCACGACGCGCTCGGTATTGAGTGTAAACAAGAAAAAAAATGGGGGCACTAAGTTTTTTTATTATCTACCTTTTAAAAAAAACCGCACCTCTCAGATGTGTGCCGTTATAGCTGTGAGGGGGGACATATGTTGGGGGTACCCAAGTATATTATAGGTACGCGCTGACGCGCTACCTATGATATCATGTTATTGAACTTAAAGTATAGCAATATTAGTTTGTCGGCATGAGCACAAGTTTGCAGCCGTCGTATCAAATTTTTATGAATTTACGATGAATCTATTTCAACGTTCAATCGACGTACGAATAATGCGTTACACACATGCACACTGGGGGAGGGGCATGGGGGTATCCAACCTATACAAAAACTTTTGAAAGGCATACCACCCTCAGGCCATTTTGGACCAAAAGTGATTGCCTGAACCATGAAAAAGCGTTAAATGAGGTCCGACAGCGTAATTTGAAGTACACATACTCATTTTTTCGACAGTCAGACTCGTTCAATGCATTCTTCCAGACATTTTTCTTATTATTTTGTATAAATTTGATGTTACAGGTCATTCCATGGTCATTATTGTTATTGTTTTCATCTAATTTAACCATAAATATCCATGGAAAATCGAATATGACAAATTAGGTAAAAAAGTTTGACTTTAAAAAGGTAAAAAAATTGCCCATTTACCCCCCTCCAGGGGAAACTCGGTTTACCCCTCCCAGAGCTTTTGACCGTGCGTATATGTGTGATGTATTATCAAAACCAATTATCGCAGGGAATAAGGCAAATCGAACAAGACTTTAAAACAGTAGTTAAACATGCCAAGTGCACGAGTCTATCCGAAAAGAAAATCTTAGGAAAACGACAAACGTCGTAATTTGAATCAATTTGCTTCGGCACTATGTGAGTTGGAATAACAGTGGATTTTGAAATGCTACTTTAAAAATGCGTTTTCATTCCAGTATTTCACGGTTTTCAGGCACGTACCATTTTGTAGGGGACCAACACCAATTTCTGGGGGGACTAAGCCCAAAAAGGCCAAAAATAGCACAAAATAACGTTTAAAAAGTCATATTTTCCCGATTTTTCTGAATTTAAGGGGGTCGAAACCCCACCCATTCCCCCAGAGATACGTGCCTGACGGTTTAAAAAAAGGAATTAAGATTCATATGTAAAAAAGGCCATCTTTGAAATGCCTGTGAGTATTACCCGGATTATCGTCCCGAATAGCAGATTTCAGTAAACCTTTGGCATCCTCAGAAGAGTATGGAGCGACTACTTTGAGTCCTGGTACAGAGGCGTACCAGGAAGAGTAGTCTTGACTGTGCTGAGCAGCTACGCCAGCAGCAGGGCCATTAGATCCACGAAAAACAATCGGGCAGTTGACCTGAGAGGTTGAAACACGCTAACACGCTACTTCGATGCAATACATCAAAGATGAGTTAAGGATTAACAAAAATAAGGAAAAAAATGAGTGAAGCTTATACATGATCTTGGGAGGTTTAGGGGCTCTCATCCACCAGAAAAGTTTTTATTCTCCCAGAAATTTTTTTCGACCCCTAAAATTGGCAATTTTTCGGAAAATTTTAGAAAGTTGAAAGGCGCTGTTTTAAGCATTTTAGCCACTTGTTTACTCAAAAGTGTCAAATTTTCGGCACTCCGCTTCAAACATATATTCATTTTATGACAATATTTGCTTAAATTTATTTGAATTTTGTTTTTTTTCGAGTTTTTTAACTGTTTCTTTTAAATCTAGAAAGATAGAGCGTCATCAGAAACGCCAAAAATGTTTTTAACGTGCAACCGCCATTTTGAGCCCAAGGAAGGCATTTTAAAATTTCAAACCCTCCGCCGAATCCCTATGCTGTGCATGTCTGGTAGAGCTCACTATATAGGTTAGAATGAATACATGCGTTATAATCGTTAAATAAAAGCATTAAATAAGAAAAGAATGCGGTTTAAAAATAAAACTATTTCTTATTTTACCTGACCGGCAGACATGTAAAGGACTTTAGCTCCACTATTCACTATTTGGTCAATGGCTTGCATGGCAAAATTAAAAGTCATGAATTCGCAAATCGGTCGCAAACCAGCCTTTTAATTCACCAAAGTTAATTGCATGGAAATACATTTTTGACAATAAGTTAGCAAACATGGTTTATTAAGCGTTATCATTGCCTTTAGCAAAGTAATCAAAAGATTGCATCAAATCTGATCGCAATTTTGTTTAGAAAATTAAAAATTAATACATACACAAAAATATGCATATGCATAAATACAAATAAAAATAAAAAATGAAGCATAAAATATGTTATATTAATTTGATGAAACGAGCCTGGTATGCCTATCTTTAACGTTTTAGCAGTAAAAGCCGATAAAGAAGTTAAAAAACTTCCTCGCTGATTAAGGACTTTTGAAAAGAAATACGTATGCAATTGCGAATTCAGGTTTTCGTTGACAGGCATTCACTTTAATCTAAGCAACCTTAGAGGGTATACTATTTAACTTAGGCCTTAGGACATACATGCACATAGGGGGTATATTACACCTTCTAAAGGGTCAGCCAGACAGGTAATATCTGGCGATTTTGAGCTGACGGAACGTTTTTTACATCATTGTTGAGGTCAAAGGCAATAAAAAGAAAATCCAATACGTTTATGCACTTTTTACTCGGAAAAAGCCCAAAATTGATCAATTTTTGTAGGTATTTGCTAGTGTTAAAAGCGATATAATGCAGTCAAAATGGACTAAAAATACTTTAAAAATGCGATATTATTACCACGAAAAATGGTGTAAAGGCTATTTTGGCCATTCCGGTCGTTTATACAGCCGAAAAAATCGTAAACATTAAATTTACTCTTTTTGGATTTCTGAGATTTTACCCCCTGCCGACCCTGACTTTATGAATCTAGAATCTATGCCTCTGCAGAAGAACCGAGTTCAGATGACCTATTTACCGTACAGTTTTTCAGACCACGACCTTAATTTTTTTGTGCATTTTTAAAGACGGTACCCACCGATCCGAAAGTGGTTATAATAGTCGGAAAAATCCTTGTCAAATAAAAATCATACGCTGTAATCCTTCTTTTACTTAACCCCATACATGCACATCTATTACATGTGTGTAGTAAGCAAATACACATACATAAATAGAAAATATGTCTTGCCTCAGATCATTTAGACATTAATAAAGGAATTTTTAAGATAAATTTATCACGGACACGTGCAGTGCATACACACAAGCCTCAGTTAAATGAGAGTACTTATCGTGAGATAACAATTTCATGTTACGATAATTTACACAAGTGGACTGGACTCGATTTCCGAGCGTTGATGAAAAGGTATCCCACTCAAATGCTTGTCATAAGCGTGATAGCAAAAAATCATGAACTGAGCATACATGATTTTGGGGAGGGCGGAGTTCTGGGGTTTCACCCCTCGAATACGCGGTTTTCCAACTTTCTGAAAATTACACGACAATCCGTAAAAAAACGTGCTTTTTAAAGTGTTTTTACCTATCTACTTGCTCAGAAGTGTAAAATTTTCGGCGCTTTGCTCCATTTACTCATGTTATGCTGACTATATTTTGCTCAATTAGTTCAATTTTTTTATTTTGTTTCAAAATTTTTTGTTTTTATGCTCTAAAAAGATACAGCATCGTCAGAAACGCTGAAACGACGTTTATGACGCGTGCCAATCCAGGATTCCCATGCGGTGCATGTCTGGACATGAGAACTTTGATCTCGCTGGTGACCACACATGGACGTGGGGGGGTTTGGGGGTATGCACCCCCCAGAAGTTGAAATACCCCCCAGAATTCAAATTTTGAATTTTCTTGCTTTTTTAGCGATTTTTTGATGCCATTGGATAGTGCTCGATGAGAAACGTCGAAAAATGGTGTTTTTTCGCCATACGACCACTTTTAGGACCATTTTTTAGCCTTTGAAAATTTTTTAACCCCCCCAGAATTTTGGTGCTGCCCACCTATGCTGGTGACAGATAACACTTCACGCCCCTCTTAATGTGCAATAGTGAAGCATAGGCCAAAAAGCATTACTCGAAAGCAATAAGAATGAAGCGAATTACACATGCATAAGAAACAGCAGAAAGAGTAAAAAACGACAATCAGTTACTAAAGCTGCTCCAACAGCTAGACCGGCAAAACCCATTTCCGTAATAGGAGTATCAACAATACGTTTGTCGCCATATTTCTTCCATAATCCTTTACTACACTGAAAATGAATCGCGTATCAACGACATGAGATGAACTTAAAAAGTATCT
Source organism: Mermis nigrescens (assembly GCA_036768485.1). Taxonomy (NCBI): domain Eukaryota; kingdom Metazoa; phylum Nematoda; class Enoplea; order Mermithida; family Mermithidae; genus Mermis; species Mermis nigrescens. Next base: position 11,257,573 of record JAVLUZ010000157.1, on the reverse strand, counting down.
AACACTTTCGAAGCTAGCATACAATAAAAGCAGAGGATAAACCACTAAGGATACATACATTTAAATATGAATTTTGAGCACAGACAGGCAAGACAGGAATGCGTACAGGCGCACAGGATAAAAATAAAAAAATTTGTGGAGTAAGCGAATGTTAGTAAAAGGCGAATAAAGTGTAGAAGAATTAAGGTATCAGTTCAATGCTTCCTTGTTCGATCATTTCTAATGCACTCGTAGCAACGCTACATATTCGAAAAAATCGAAAATATTTTAAACAGTCGAGCAGGGGTAATCCAAACAGGTCTTGACAATCTAGAGTTCTTCGGAGCTAACAAATTAACACCAAACATGCATGCGGGGGTAGGTGGAGGTCTAATCCATAAAGCTTTGAAAGGATTTGGACAAAGTCAGGACAAAAATAACATAAAATAAAAAGATATTAGCAAAACTGCTTGAAAAAATGATCAGAAACTGTAAGAAAATTAAGGTAGTATCTAGTTCACGCCAAATAGGCATTATACTGTTTTTCATAATAATATTAGAAGTTTTTGGCGCTTCACACCGGTTTACAATTTTTCACCTCTGCCAAGCTCATGATCAAAGCGAAAAATGTAATATAAACATTCGGGTCTTGATGAATTTTCGTGCTCTTGATTAATAGAAACTTAATGACTTGGTAAGAAAAACAGGAAAGGGCGAAAAAGTCAATTCTACACAACTCAAATAGCCCATGATACCTTTTATTGCAAAATGTGCATAATAAAATTTACGGTTCTCTTTCTTAAACATTACTAAAATCCTGAACAATCCCTTGAAATTAGATCCTAAATAATATACCGACTGCAGCATACATGCACATAGCGGGGGGTATTACTCCCTGCTGAGGGGTCAGCCAGACAGGTACTGTCCGGCGATTTCGAGCTGACGGAACGTTTTTTGCATCATTTTTGAGGTCAAAAGCTGGACTAAAAATGCTTAAAAAATGCGAAATTACCACGAAAAGACGTCTTATAGGCTATTTTGACCATTTTGGTCGTTTAAACAGCAAAACGATTCGTGAACGTTAAATTTACTGTTTTGGATTTCTGAGTTTTTACCCCCTCTCTGCCGAACCAGACCTTGTGTAATGGACTGCAGGGATATTTATCTACCACTATACTATAAATATATAAGCACGATTGATTATCGATATCGCATTTTATCAGTGGAATACATTACCTGTAATATCATAGTAGGTACATATGTACATGTATGTAGTACACTACACATAATCAAAATCAAGGTAAATTATCATGGTTAAATGTGTACAAAAGGATGACCCAAAAATTACGTCCTCATATTACTTCATAACTTGGGCTAATATGAACATAGAACTTTAAGACATGTTGCATTACATGGACAAAAGTTTCATATTTTAAAATGTGTAAAACTTTATGGCCAGCTGTCGGCCTTCTATGTTTGCAGCGGCCTCTTAACATCACACTTTGACATTGTGTTACGACCGATTTCTATATTGTATCACATTACTGAGTAATTATTAGAGCTGCACGCGGGTACCCGAGTATACCAGGGTAGAAAATAATTTTACTACCCGAGTAACCGAATCCCCTGACATAAAATTGAAAATTAGCACTGCAGTTATGCAATATGTGCTAAGAATTGAATTAGAAACCTAAAAACATATTGCTTCTAAAGTGCGATTGAATCACAATGTAAATGTGATTTGATATAATGAACCGTAAAATGTTAAATAAGCGAGTCTGTTAATCTTTCCTATTGCCACACTATATCGCGCATACGGTCTATGCAAATTCCATTATTCAGCTCTTTAGTTACATTATTGAATTTGAGCCGAATTCTTCTTATTCTCTATTGTAAACAAATTTAAACAAGGAATTATCTGCTAGCGACGCTTTTTTCTAATGCATTCACTTTTGTGACCATTACCTATAATAATTTAAACTGCAACTTTTATTCACATCGTGCGCGCAACTGTTTTAGTTAGACCTGGTTCAAAGCCTATCGATGTTCCAGATGCAGTCAGCTCCAGATAGACTTGTTTTTGAATAAATTTTCATTTTCTGTTGATTTCGAAATTTCTTTTTCGTCAATGTGCTTTCCTGCTTCAAATGTTTTATTGACGCTATGAAGATACAAAACCTGAATCATATAAATGATTACTATGAAATTTGTTTTTTAGATAATTCTTTTAAAACCGTTTGCTCAATCAATCAGTGACTTAGATTTATTTTTGATCGGGGTTTTAAAAATTCAAAGCTCCTGTCTGTGACAAAGTCAGATTGTTAAATCAATTGATTTATTAGCAATGTTGAGCGATATATTATATATATATATATATATATATATATATATATATATATATATATATATATATATATATATATATATATATATATATATATAATTATTTTCCACTCTACATTTATATCGGCGCTTATCCCTAAATCCCGAAACTGCAGAAAAAATTATATTATTACACGAAAATCTCAAAGAGGCCAAATTAATGAACAGTAGCTTAAAATGTGACTTGTCTTCATCATCGGATGAATCGGAAGAAGCGGCTGAAATGCTGCGAGAAGATGTAACAGTCTCAGTCGCCATTGACATTGACTCAGATGATTAGAAATATGAAAATTTCTTTTGCCCAATATGCATATCATGTAAGATGATGAAACAAATATATCTTCATTGATGAATGAATCGTTTTCTGATTGCTATGGATTATCACTGAAATTGAAGTACCTAGCAACTTCATTCGTTTTAGGCTCTTGATTAGATTAATACAGTAAAATGACAAAAAGGCAATTTACTGCATATAGTATACTATATCTCTAGATTACTTCACAATACGGATTCTACAGATTAAAGCCTCGATTCTATTTATTGTTGCATTAATTTTTCAATAATTTTACTGCTTAGATATCACTTTGCCCTAGGTCTCACTGTCAATTGTAAATAAACGATGTTCACTGCATTTTCTTCCATCTAAGGTCCTAACCGGAGTACACACCTGGGCGTGGGGTATGCACCCCCCAGAATTCAATTTTTGAAAATTTTCTCTCTCGTTTTTTTCGCAATTTTTTGACGCCAATGGATAGTGCTTGATGAGAAACGTCGAAAAATGGTGTTTTTATCGCCATACCACCATTTTCGAAGGCCATTTTTTGACCTTCAAAAAATCTTGCACCCCAGAATTTTCTTGCTGCCCACGTATGCCCGGGTACTCGAATTACCCGGGTAATGAAATAGCCGGGTACCCAGGTAGTGAAATTTGCAAAGTGTGCAGCACTAGTAATTATGCGCGTGCAAGGATACCACGCCCGTATCCAGGGTTTGGCTAAAGGGGGACCCAACATAAATTGGTCTATGTCCCGGAAAATTCGTCATGAAAGCTCGCAAAAACGGCATTTTTCGACGTTTTCCAGCATGCCCTATCCATTAAGATGATAAAATTCGAACTTCATTGAAAAAATTATTTATACTCAGAAGGCTATAAAATATGTCATTTTTTGGCCGCGCTTGGGCCAAAACGATTGAAAATACTTCAAATTGAAGATTTTACGACAAAGACATTCGATTTTTTCCATCTTTCGTGCAGCGTCTTACCTTTCAAAATCTTTTCACCGCTTAAGGGGGAGAGGTGGCGGTCGTTCCCCCTAAATACGGTCCTGCAAGATTTCTTTCTTGACAATATCGTCAGTCCAGTGTTTTTTGCGCAAGGTCCGTTTGCACATGTACAAAGATGGCTCCAAAAGCCTTTGTACATTTTGTACATACAAATTCTCGGGCACTAAAGATATGATACAGTAACGATTTTAGTGTTGTAAAAACAGAGTTGTTCGACGTTTGGTTGTGTATTTTAGCTAATTTCTGGGTCTCTAGAGGCAAAAATAACTAAGAAGCGTCCTAAAACGGCGCAAAGCGCCGGAAAATTTGACATCTTTCCTTTTGAAATTTAATTTCTGCCATTATAAAGATATATAGAACACACAAATACTCATTTCTGCGCGACGCGCTGATAATTTTTGCAAATTTTAGACCTTTTTTGCAATTTTTGTCTTCCCAAAAATCTTTGTACATTTACAAAGACGGTCCCGAAAAGTCTTTGTACATCGGGAGAAATCTTTGCCGAATAAAAAAAACACTGCATCAGTCGGACAAAATTATTAGCTTATTGATGTTGAAAGCAAATATTGGGTAATCGTCCTTCCTACAAGGTGAAAAAAAATTTAGATATCGTCACAGAGCCGAACGAGCTTAGCATTTAAACTAGATTAGGATGACGCTAAAACAAATCTCCGCCGCGCATCAACCGCTGACAGCTAGCCAACATTTTGTAGACGTTTTCAAATAAAGAATTCCACGTTAATACAGCCTAAGGCAGACAATAAATTCAAACGCTAAAAAGCTTGTCGCACAGACTTTGTTTATTAAGCCAATATTTCAGTTACCTTATAAGCGCCATCGTAATGAGCAACTTCCTCGCCAATCAAAAATACCCGATCGTCATGTTTGATCTCTTCCTCCATAGCTGCTGATATTGCATCTCTAACCGCAGTCATATGAGCACACGATCGCATCGTAAGTGACAAATTACGCTTGTTATAGATTGCTAGTCGAAACCCTTTCGCAAGGAAAGTTTTTAAATAAAACTTAGACATGTCAGAGTATTACTGGTCAAAAAGCTAATATGCCAGCTTTGCAATTCTAATTCGCCTAAAAATTAAGAACTTGTCATTGATAGTACACAAATTAAAGAAAAAACACGCATGAAAAAAGGAAGACAATATAGGTGTACCTACTATGAATGTTTCGGTTCCAGGTTTGACGTAAAAATCGGTTCCGGTTCTAGAAAATTAAAATCCTGTTCCGATTCCAATCCCAGTTCTTAAGAAAGTTGAAACCGACGGTTCCAGCTTTGAATCCTAAGCTTCAAACCGGTGTTTCCACTTCTCAATTTGTTCTACGGATATTCATTATAAAATATTAACTAGCGTGAAACGTCGGAAAAATTTAAAAATCCTGCGAATGACCAGCGATACTTAATTTGAACATTTGTTTACGTATTTGTAATCTTTTTAGCTAACTTGTTTTTGACGAACCAAAAAAATGCATCCTTCAAATTAAAGGCTTTTTCGTAGTAAAGATTTGAACCCATGTAAGCAAGAAATCACTAATTGGTTAATTCTTTTAGGTGTTGGTAATTATTTCAAAAATAAGCGCAACTCGCGCATTGCTTTTACGTTTATTCAGCTTTCGTCGATGCCTTTATCTTTAGAATTTTACATTGAATGTATTTTTAAATCATCTTTCTTCATGTCAATTTCTCATATTACCGGCATTGGTGTAGCTGGTTCACATATTTATTAAGATAGCCACGTTATAAGAATGTATACAGCAAGTAGTATCCGGTGAAAGCTGCCACCTAGCTTCAACTGAATGGAGCCCCTATTTGATTTCTGATATAAAACAGGGTTGAACGGGTATAGCGAAAATTTACTTAAAGGTCAATTGGATATACGGGACTTTCGTATGATGAAAGAAAAAGCCTTAAATTTAGAGAGGCTTGAACTCTGTAGAATTTATTTTGATTTAATTGTTACGTATAATATTATTCACAATAGTTAATTTCTTACCTTCTGAAGATTTTTATAAGTTTTATGGTCATTCGCGTACTAGGAATGCATTTTGCAAATCAGATCTATTTAGAAAAATCTCGACTTGATTGTAAAAAGTATTGTTTTGCTACTAGATCAGCTAGAATTTGGAACGATCTCCTACAATATTTTCGAAGTTCTCCAAATGTTGAGACATTTAAGAGAAATTTGAAAAAGGTTTTTTTGATGGGGCACACGTGAGCGCAATCTATTTGCCCGTGTGTCCAGGACATTTCGCATTTTACACTATGCTATTTTATTTTCCTTGCGACTTTGTTTTACTCTTGTGTTTTTTCCAAATAAAGTATTAGTATTAGTATAATTTAGGTCAAGTCAAAAACAAATAAGGCAGTCCTCGGATTGCTTAAGTAGATTCATGCGACTGACCAAAATGTTGAAGTGCCAGCGTTTAAAATAAGCCTAAGTAATGGGATGAAACTCGCGTCGCTCGCTCCGCTCGTCGAATCCCATTACTCAGGCTTATTTCAAACGCTGGCACCAACATTTTGGTCAGTCCATGATACTAAGCCTAAGCCTAATCAGCAGGTAAACCAACGCAAAACATTACGAATACCTTGCAATCTTTATCGAAATCAACCAGCGTTAGTCGATTGGTTATGGTTCTGGACTTTAGCGCAAGAGGTCCACTCTTTGAATCCGACTGCCCGCATTTTTCTCTCGTTTCCTCAGATGCTACCGACTGCACCCATACGTCCTTATGATATAACTATGTTAATGAATGTGAACCAGCTACGCGAATGCCCAGATTACTTATACTACCTAATAGATTAAACACTTGCAAAAATAACGCAATAAATTGTTTTGCAGCTAATGCGTTCCATTTCTAGATACAACTAACTGTCATTCTTGCAATACGAGGGTTTGGTTCGTGGCTATGGATTTCCGACTGATGCATAGGATACAAACATAAACTACGTTGTAAGTGTACCCACCGTTTTTTCCACTTTTTTGTCTATTTGTCAACCAAAATTTTGGGAAATGGAAAAAATTTTCAGGCTTGGTTGGCATTTGAGGAAAATTTTTGTAATGTTAAGAATGCGTTTTAGAGAAGTAAAACTTCAAAATTTTTGCCGAATTGTTTTAATGTTTACTTGTTATGAATCTTTAAGCCGCGCCGCGCAAATTGCAGCATTTTTATCGACAATATGGTCTAGAACTTCACCACGAATCCTCATCTTCTGCACGGATTTGCTTAGTTTTTGTAATGCAAAAATGCGTTTTAGAGAGGTGAAACTACAAAAGTTTTTGGCGCTTCGCGCCGGATTGATTTAATTCTTACTTGTTCTTGATCTTCAAGCCGCGCCGCGCCAATTGCAGCATTTTTATCGACAATCTGGTCTGGAACTTCACTACGATTGAAAATCCTTACCTTCTGCACGGATTTGGTTAGTTTTTGCAATGCAAAAATGATTTTAGAGAGCTTTTCAAAATTTTTCAGCGCTTCGCGCCATTTGATAAATTATAGTTTTTTTGTCAAAAACGACTTCAGAATTGGCTAAAATGCTTTACTGAAGGAAGGAAATTCAAGTTTCAACAGAAATACCGCATACTGATCGTGTTATTTCTTGTAGAGCGCGAAATTTTTATACAAAAGGTGCATCAAACACCGCTATTGCATGTGTACATAGGATTTTCTACTTATGAATGAATGAAATAATTTATTACTGAAACGCGGCAATTACGAAGGATGTAAAAGAGTAATAAAACGTACGGTCAAAAGAATAAAAACGTACAGCAAAAGGCGACGAGTGAGTCATGAAAATGACGATTTAAGCCCACCCTATAATAAATTTGGATAAGTCGACATCAATTAATCTAGATCTGAACATATTTAAGTTAGGGGAAGAGACTACAAAATCAGGTAGGTGATTCCAAACAGATATACTTATAGAAAAAGTCAAATTTTTGTAAAATAGAACGGACAAGAGGAACAACTAGCTTGAAACGATTTGTGCAGCGAGTAGTATTTTGATTAAGCACAAAAAAATCTGTCATGGAAAGACAAGATTTGTGACTAATAATTTGATACATCATACATAAGCAAATATGAAGGCGACGTAATTCTAATCGACACAAGTTAAGTTGGTTAAGGCGTTCGTCGTAAGAAAGAGGGCTATGATATCCAACTATGTATTTAGTAAATTTACGCTGAAGAGCCTCCAGCCTGTTGATATCACTAATGTAAGAGGGGTTCTATAAAGCACAGGAATATTCAAGGATCGGCCTGACGTAAACAATGAAGGCCTTTACGAGATTATTTCAGGGTGGCCACTGGTTTCCCAAAATAAAATTCCCGGGTTTCCCGGGTGATTTATGGACAATTTCCCGGTTTGAAATCATGCTTTAAACGCACACTATATACGAAGAAGTGTCATGGTAAGAACATGGAAAAGGATAAGGCACAAGCAACTTTCAATCAAACAAATGCAAATACTACACGAAACGTTTTGGAACAATCATAATTTCTTTTTCAATAATGCTAACGAGTTGTCGATAGCAGTTCTCACAGCCTATAATATAGTACAGTAGCGATTATAGTGTGGCAAAACAGGGTTTTCGATCTTTGGGAGTGTATTTCAGATAATTTCTGGGTTTCTCAAGCCAAAAATTACTAAAAATTGACCAAAAACGGCGCGAAGCGCTGAAAAATTTGGCATTTTTCCATTCTAAATGCAAATTCTGCCATTTTAAAGATATATAGGATCAGTGGCGGATCTAGAATTTTCTTAAGGGGGCGGTATCCCAACTTTTCCAAAAAAAAGTTAAAATTGGTCCAAAAATTTGCTCTTAATGCACGAAATGGCGTTTTTTTCGGTGTTTTACATTGTATACTCTTACATAAAATCACCTGACGCAATATCTTTTCTAAAAATTTTGAAATGTTAGGCAATTTTGTGCGAAAAAAATCATTAAATTTCTTTGACTTTAAGAAAAATCTGGCGCGAAGCGCCGAAAAATTTGTGAAATCAAGGCGGATATACGTCTATAAGCATGATTTACTACTTGATTTCCTGTATTTATAGCATTTGATGCGAAACATCGAAATTTTTAATTGAAAATAGAAGAAAACTATGCAAAAATAGATGTTAAAATTGTTTTGAAACCTACATGAACAGAAAATGGCTTCCAGGCAGTGTTTTTTTTGTACAAGGTCCGTTTGTGCATATACAAAGATGATCCCTAAAAGTATTTGTACATTTTGTACACACAAATTTTTGGATACTATGATATAGTATGGTAGCGACTTTAGTGTGGTAAAAACAGAGTTGTTCGACCTTTGGTAGTGTATTTTGGCTAATTCCTGGTTTTATGAGGGCAAAAATCATTAAGAATCGTCTTAAAACGGCGCGAAGCACCTAAAAATTCGACATTTTTCCAGTGGCGGATCTAGGATTTTCCTAAGGGGGGGGCGGTACCCCTAAGGGGGAGGCGGAACCCTGACTTGGGCGGAAAAATTAGCCGTTTTGACCCGAAAATAGCTAAAAATCGCTCAAAAATGCTTAATTTTGCGCACTATTTTGGGCCAATGGGGGGGGGCGGCCGCCCCCCGCCCCCTAAATCCGCCCCAGCATTTTTCCTTTCGAAATGCGATTTCTGCTATTATAAATATATATAGGACACACAATTCCTCATTACGGCGCGACGCGCCGAAATTTTTTGCGAATTTCAGACTTTTTTGCGGTTTTTGTCTTCCCGAAAATCTTTGTACATCTACAAAGACGCTCCCGAAAAGTCTTTGTACATCGGGAGAAATCTTTGCCGAATACAAAAAAAACGTGCTGCCATGTCGCCAAGAAAGTAAATAAATGTCATTGATAGGTATCATCCGGCGCGTAGCGCCGGAAAAATTTGAGAAGTTATGGTCACTGACGGCCAAAAATCATTGCAAATTGCTTATCCATTCTTTATCTCGCCAAATATTTTTGGCCAATGGGGAGGAGGCGGCCGCATCCCCACCGCCCCCACTTAAATCCGCCCCTGCATAGGACAAACAATTACTCGCGCCGAAATTTTTTTGGAATTTTACATCTTTTTACAGTTTTTGTCTTCCCAAAAACAGAGTTGTTCGACTTTCGATAGGGTATTTTAGCTAATTTCTGAGTCTCTTAGGGCAAAAATCGCTAAGAATCGTCTTAAAACGGCGCGAAGCGCCGAAAAATTTGACATTTTTCCCTTTGAAATGCAATCTCTGCCATTATAAAGATATATAGAACACACAATTATTCATTTCGGCGCTAAGAGCCGATAATTTTTGCGAATTTCCGACCTTTTTTGCAATTTTAGTCTTCCCAAAAATCTTTGTACATGTACAAAGACGGTCACAAATACGGTCCCAAAAAGTTATTATACATCGGGAAAAATCTTTGCCGATTACAAAAAAACACTGTTGCAAAAACGTCCTAGCGAACAATAGTACAAATAGCTACTAGCTATATCAAACAAAGAGAATACACAAATAGAAATCAACGATGTGACAATGGGCGAAAAGAAAAACGGAAATAAATGCTAATTGATAAAATATAAAAACACGTGAAGTAGTATGATAATAAAAGCGATAAAAAATGTAACATTGCACTATTAATTCAATATTTTTGGCCTCCAAAAACTGATTTCAAAGTAAATTTCTTGACGAAAATCCCGGGTTTTTCCCGGGTTTCCCGAATTCCCGGGTGAGTGGCCACCCTGTTATCTTTATCACGCGAAAAGAAGGATTTTCTAATTAAGATAGATCTCAAGAAAGCTTTCTTGATTATACTGTTGTAATGTTCCTTAAATCACTTCATAATAGTGCTGCTGAAATTTCAAATTTTGAGACATTAGAACACCTAAATCACGGACACAGTCAGAATCAGAAGGTAAAAGTTGATTTCCAAACTGGCTTAAATCTTTTTTATCCTCTCGATCTCAGTGCGTTGTTGTTAATAGTTCTTTTTCAGATAGCTTTAATGTAACTAGCGGCGTCCCGCAAGGGAGCGTGATAGGGCCAACCCTTTTTCTGATTTACATAAATGATTTATGTGATAATATGAGTAAATGTATAATTTGTCCTCTTCTAAAACTATACTTCAAAACGACCTTAATAAGCTTTATACATGGTCGCATGAATGGCAGCTTCAGATATCTATTGATAAATGCTCAGTTTTGTACATGGGTTATAAAAATCCTAAACATCAATATTTTATTGGACATCAACTTTTACCTTCTGATCCTGACTGTGTCCGTGATTTAGGTGTTCTAATGTCTCAAAATTTGAAATTTCAGCAGCACTATCATGAAGTGATTAAAAAAGCTTCTCAGCGATCCAGTCTGATACTGAAGTTATTCTTCTCTCGTGATCATAAAATTTTGTCTCGTGCTTTTGTTGTATATGTTCGTCCGCTTTTAGAGTACTGCTGTACCGTTTGGAGTCCTTATCGTATTCGAGATATTGATCGTATCGAGCGAGTTCAGCGCAAGTTTACCCGTTGTATTTTTGGTTTTAACAGTGGTTTGTCATATAATGATCGTTTAAAAAGTCTGTCAAGACAAGACAAGAAAGTGTTTATTGTCAGAAAAATACACAAAATTTGATAAAACGCAAATACAAGATAAAGTAGTCACTGAACAAAAGGACATACAAAGATCACGGAAGTGATACAACTAGGTATGCCCCAACAATAAATTTGTAAAATCAATGTTAAGGAGCTCTTTTTTGAACAAACGGATTTTGGGAGAAGAGACTATTTGATTAGGTAAGGAGTTCCAGATTTTTCGGTATCTTTGCGAAAAATCGTTGAGGTGAGCATTGGAACGGACAACTGGTAAGGTAAGTTTACGACTGTTAACTGATCTGGTAGTGCCTTGACTAAAAATGAAAAATTCACCAGCAAAATTAATATGTTAAACTCGACACTCGCGATATTTCATAAAAAGTACGCCTGGTCGCCATGTTGTTAAGACGTACATACATGTTCGCATATTTTCCATCATGGAGTGCGCCGAAATTATTTTGGAATCACAGGCGTAGCCGGGAGGGGGAATGGAGGCACATGCCTCCTGGAATTTTCAGAAATTATGTTGATCTTTCTGGCGCAATGTGTTCAGAACATTGAGTTTAAAAAAGCACAAACGTCAAAATTTTCCGGCGCTTCGCGCCGAGTCATTATTATTTATCGTTATACAGATCCAATGAATTTAAAAGCTTGAATCTGTCAAAATAATCCAGCACTTTGCAGCACTTTGGTGATTTAATGCACTATTAGTTCATTGAATGAAACTGCACGTGCTTGTTAAACATAATAGTAAAAGTGCGAAAATGTTTGCGTACAAATTTATCTATTCTCTGCTTTGTTTATCTTTCTTTACAAGGACACATAATTCTATTTTAAATGAAAGGAAAGGCCAAATTTCATTGTTTTTGCGCATTTTCTGTTTTCTGAACTAGTTAATAAGAAGGCCACAAAGGGGCCTGAAAAGAACAAAATTCTCATTGATACATCATTCAATGACTTATTGGTTGCGACCCGTTGCTGCGCTATATACTTAGCAGAGGTCGAAAAAAGCATTTCAGCTCAGAAGTTTTGTGCAGTGTAGGTGTTCATCAATTTTAAGTTTTTTTGGACTTAATTCAGAACCGAGATTTTGCCAATTTGCGAAAATTTTAACTTTACTTATCAAAAATTAGAGTGCTTTTTTACAAAATTTTTGGGGGTTCTGCTCTGGACCTCGCTGGTGGCGCTTGAGCGCGCCACCCCAGACCCCAGCTGTACAATCTCGTTCTACATGTTGAAAGAGATTTTTAGGAGGACAAAAAATGTAAAAGGATTAGGAATTTTTAAAAATTTTCGGCGCTTCGCGCCACAATTAGTTTATCTGTTCTGTATGATTTAAGCGGCATAAATTGAGTTTAAAGAGTAAAAACGTAAAAATTTTCCTGCGATTAGCACCGGCGATTATTGTCTTAGGGCTGTGAAATATGACTGAATTTCTTGATGCTTTGCGCCAGTTATGATTTCCGAACTGTTTGTCAATAAAAAGGTGTAAATTTTACATGAAAACGGTGAAAATTTCGAAAATTATGGGCGCTTCGCGCCATTGGCTCCTCTACAATCAGTGCGCCGTAGAAAACCGTTATGAAAAAACTGTGGAAGAATACGAAAAAGCGAGAGCGATTAGTGATTAAAATTGAAATTAATGCTAAATTGCCTAAACCATGCTTGAACTTGGAATGAAAATGAAATGTTGAACATAACCAGCTTTATTAGTATGCTCTAAAAACGAGTGAAGGTATCGTTTTTATCCTTTTCAAATTGGTATGTAATCATGTAATGTTAATTGTTAATCTTCAACCCTGACCCCGACAACCGAGGTTTTCAATCCCCGACCCCGATCGGGGGTGAAAATCTGACCCCGTACGATCACTGGATTTATATCATTTGCATAATATAAATTCCATACAGAAACAGCATACTCAAGCATAGGTCTTACATAAATAGTATATGCCCTAACTAAAATATCTTTATCACGAGAAAGAAAAGCTTTGTGTATTAGAAAACAACGAGAAACAGCTTTTTTAATTATATGATTTAAATGTTCCTTACAATTGAGATTGTGGGAAATATAAACACCCAGATCACGAACGGAACTAATATCATTTGGAATATTTATCTTATTCAAAGAATAAAGCTTTTTGGATTATTTTTACCAAGATGTAAAACTGCACATTTTTCCGAAGCAACAGGAAGTTGCCAATTTATAGACCAAATATAAATATTGTCCAGATCTTTTTGTATTAAATGATTATCAGAAGATGGACCAAAGATTTTGACATCATCGGCAAAGAAGTAAATTTTACTGTATTTAATCAAGTTACATAGGTCATTTACATAGATTAAGAATAAAGTAGGACTAATACAACTATCTTGGGGGACACCACTGCCAACAGGCATGAAGTCAGAAAAAACTCCGTTAATACAAACACGCTGAAATCGACCATAAAAAAAGGATTTGAGCCAATTAAAAAGTAGACCTTTTATTCCATATTTAGAGAGCTTATACAAAAGCTTAGAAAAGGGAATTTTATCAAAAGCTTTAGAAAAGTCGATGTAAGCAACATCGACAGGAGTTCTATTACTCAAAGATACCGTCCAACTGTGTTTACATTTAAGTAGTTGTAATTCACAAGACCTTGATTTTAGAAAACCAAACTGAGAAGGAGATAAGAGTCTGTTTGTAGTGAGAAAATCGACAATTTTTGAATTCATCAAATTTTCCATGATTTTACTTGATGAGCAGCAAATAGAAATCGGCCTGTAATTTCTCACTAAAGCTGCGTCACCTTTTTTAAAGACTGGGGTTACATTTGCCAATTTCCATAAATTGAGTATAGTGCTAGTCAAAAATGAAACATTAAAGATACTAGCTAAAGGCTCAGCAAGATAATTTGAAAGTTTTTTTCAAGAAAAAATGACAGAGTCCATCAGGACCAATAGAACAAGAACCTTTTATTTGATTTAAAACCAGTTGCACGTTCCAAGCGTCAAAATGAATGGTTTGCAATGCAAAACCAGTCATCGAATCTAAAAAAGGAGGATGATTATTATCAACAGAAAAAACAGAAGAAAAGTAGTTATTAAACAAATTTACCTTTTCTAAAGAATCAGAAACGATTTTGTGGTCATGAAAAAGAGGTGGTAAAGAGCAATGATGAATCAATCGATTATTGACAAATTTATAAAATGATTTCAAACTTTTGTCAGAAAGAAGATTAATTTCTTCAGAAGCAGAGAAATTTTTAATTTCAAAATCCAACTTTTTACAAAAAGATTTATATTTGATTTTTGTATCGGTTGAGTGATAAAGTTCATGTTTCTTCCAAAGCATACGTTTTTTAGTTAACATTCTTTTCATTAGTTTGGGATATTTACGTTTCATGGGCTTGGGGTGAGTTAATGGGACAAATGCATAAATTAAAGAGTGAAGCACTCCAACAAACAAATTATACATATCATTTACATTAGAACAGGTATCAAAAAGATCAGGCCAAGAAATCTGAGACAGTGCTAGACCTAACGCATTAAAATCAGCTTTACAAAAGTTAAAAAAAGATGATCCAGGATTTTGGACTGGCATCAAAAGAATCAAATATAATTGAATTATGGTCACTATTAGAAAAAGGAATATCAACTTTTACGTTAGAAATTTGATCAGATGCAAAGAGAAGATCTAATATATTATTATCATGAGTATTTTCTGTTATTAATTGATGTAAACCAGTGCCCGAAAGTGTGTCGAAAAATAGGGTATTAAGATTATCAGTAGGAACAGAACTTATCCACCAATTGATTTTTGGCAAATTAAAATCTCCTAAGATTACAAAAGGGAAAGGAACAGAACAAGCCCATTCAATACATCTGAATAAAATTTCAGCAAAAGCTAGATCAAAATCAGGGGGTCGCTAAACCAAAATAAATCTGATTTTTCTATCAGAATCAAAAATATCAGTTATTAGAATTTCGGGAGCTGTAAAAGCGGGTGGCGGATTTATTTGAATAGCATTGAAAGAAGTTTTAAGAAATAAAGCTACACCCCCACCACGTTTACCGTTTTGATCACAGCGGAAAATGCGATAATTTTTGCCAGGGCACAATAATCCATCGGAAATATCAATATGGAACCATATTGAAAAAAATAGAGCATCAAAACTTTCTTCATTCAGCAAAAAATGTAAGTTGCTAAGTTTGTTCAGAAGACTACGAGCATTAGCATAAAAACATTGAAATTTTAAATAATCTTGGGGCGCGGTGACAAGTTTTTCACTTTTAATCGCAACTATACTTGCTCTGTCAATAACCTTAAATTGACTGTTCCAGTAGCTCGTTCAGATATTCTCAAGTATGATTTCAGTCATAGATATGTGAATCTGTGGAATTCACTTCCAGTTGATGTAAATTTACCTAGCTTAGAAATTTTTAAACGCAAACTCAATGCTTTTGATTTTTCTGTTCATCTGAAGGGGCACGCGTAAGTTTTCACTTTCGTGACTGCGTGTCCCGTTGCTGACGTTTTAGTCATATGTCGTTTTATCATATCTTTGTATCGTATGCTGTGTCTTTATTTTTACCATGTCTTGTACATTTTGCAATAAATCTTTTTTTGTTTGTTTGTTTTAAATTTCAGGTTTTGTGAAATTAGCACGCCTAAATCGCGAACATAATACAGAATCGTTCGTAATAACACAAGTTATCAAAGATATCATTTATAAAGATCAATTTAGGATTATTTTTGCCCAAATATAGGGCTGTGCATTTAGAATATGATATTGGTAAACAATTTTCGGTGGCCCAAATGGAAATTCTATCTAAATCGGTCTGAAGTGTTTGATAATTGCAGGAAAGATTGAATATTTTTAGGTCATCCGCGAACATAAAAGTCGAACTTGACAAGTTATCGAAGATATCATTTATAAAAATCAAAAACAACGTAGGTCCAAGAATAAACCCTTGAATAACTCCACTTGTAACAGAGGCATAATCTGAATGAATGAATGAATGAATGAAATAATTTATTACTGAAATGCGACAATTACGAAAGATGTAAAAGAGTAATAAAACGTACGGTCAAAAGAATAAAAGCGTACAGCAAAAGGCGATGAGCGAGTCATGAAAATGACGATTTAAGCCCGCCCTATAATAAATTTGGATAAGTCGACATCAATTAATCTAGATTTGAATATATTTAAGTTAGGGGAAGAGACTACAAAATCAGGTAGGTGATTCCAAACAGATATACTTATAGAAAAAGTCAAATTTTTGTAAAGTAGAACGAACAAGAGGAACAACTAGCTTGAAATGATTTGTGCAGCGAGTAGTATTTTGATTAAGCACAAAAAAATCTGTCATGGAAAGACAAGATTTTTGACTAATAATTTGATACATCATACATAAGCAAATATGAAGGCGACGTAATTCTAATCGACACAAGTTAAGTTGGTTAAGGCGTTCGTCGTAAGAAAGAGGGCTATGATATCCAACTATGTATTTAGTAAATTTACGCTGAAGAGCCTCCAGCCTGTTGATATCACTAATATAAGAGGGGTTCCATAAAGCACAGGAATATTCAAGGATCGGTCTGACGTAAACAATGAAGGCCTTTACGAGATTATTTTTATCACGCGAAAAGAAGGATTTTCTAATTGAGATAGATCTCAAGAAAGCTTTCTTGATAATACTGTTGTAATGTTCCTTAAATTTCAGGTTGTGCAAAATTAGCACTCCTAAATCGCGAACATAGACAGAATCGTTCGTAATAACTTGTGTATTGAGTGTATATGACAATTTAGGATTATTTTTGCCCAAATATAGGACTGTGCATTTAGAATATGATATTGGTAAACAATTTCTGGTGGCCCAAATGGAAATTCTATCTAAATCGGTCTGAAGTGTATGATAATTGCAGGAAAGATTGAATATTTTTAGGTCATCCGCGAACATAAAAGTCGAACTTGACAAGTTATCAAAGATATCATTTATAAAAATCAAAAACAACGTAGGTCCAAGAATGGAGACTTGAATAACTCCACTTGTAACAGCGGCATAATCTGAAAAACACTGATTAACGCGAACACACTGAATACAATTAGATAGAAAAGCTTTTAACCAATTAAACAGGTGTTGTTGAATACCGTAACTAGTTAATTTAACAAGAAGTTTAGATATGTCGACTTTGTCAAAAGCTTTAGCAAAGTCTATATAAATAATATCAACGGTTTCTTTACATTCCAGTGATTTAACCCAAGAATGTTTACAATTTAATAGTTGCAATTCGCAAGATTTATGTTTTTGGAAACCATATTGAAAAGGTGATATTAACTCATTAGTAGATAAATAAATTGATAGTTGAGTATTAATAATACTTTCCATTATCTTACAAGTTGAGCAACATAAAGAAACAGGACGATAATTTTCAGTTAATGAGGGGTCACCCTTTTTAATTATTAGGTACAACGTAAGCCTCCCTCCAAATGTCTGGGATATCACCTGATAAAAAAGAAACAGTAAAAATACTGATAAGGGGTTTAAGAAGATAATAAGCTAATTTTTTTAACAAAAAAGTTACTTAAACCATCAGGCGCTATCGAAGTCGAGTTTTTCATCTTATGATTGAAGCGAACACACTGAAAAAACACTGATTTTTAAACACAGGCGCTCTATTTTTAATGTCTTAAGACCTCCCAAAAAACGTGGAAAAAGGTCGGAAAAAGTGGAAAAAAATTTTGGATCTGGTCTATAATGTCAGCCAAATCGCTGGGGAAAAAATGGTGAGTGTACTTACTTCTGTTTTTTTCCTCTTGCTATTAAATTTGATTACAGTTATGCGCGCTTAGTAATGCAAAAACGATATAACTTGCTCATGCTTATAATCACTCAAGATTGTCAAAAGTGGTTAAATTCTGTTGAAAAACCGTCAAAAACCCCTTCCCGTCAAAAACCCGTAAGCGTACCCTGAAAACCGTCAATCTGATGAGAAAAAGGTCACAACCGGCAATCCTAATTGGCTGCAGTGTTGCCAGGTCCCAAAATTCAGATTCTCCTGAACAGAGGTAAAATTGGGGAAAAATTCCGCAATTCTCCTGAAAATATTTTGATTCTCCTGGCTCATATTTTGCAGGAAAGGTTGTACAGCAGATCTATTATTGTATGTACACATGCATATCAAGCATGCTCAGGCCAATTTATCTTGGTTCACCCAACTATTTTATTCTGATCTCTTGCCTGTTATCTTCATTATTCGAAAAAACAGTTTCTGTGCTTAAAACAGTGACCGCCAATTTTCAGTTGCACTCACATCATCAAAAATTTCTGAAAAGAGCCCTGTTTGCAATGTCTTTTGAAAAAATAAATAATTCTTTATTACTAATTGTATGTATGTACTTCAGTAGCAAGCAAATCCTTACCTTTTGAAATATATCAAAAAAATGTTTATAGGCGCTTTGCAAACGTCTATGAAACTGATAAAAACAATTAGACGGTGTGTAAAGCTATGTATTTCTGCACTTCGTGATATTAAGTGAATAAATAAATGAATGAATGATTGTACTACAGAAGCACGAAACTTATTTGGATATAGTTATAACTTAACACTTAGGTCTTCCACCATTTTTTCCCAGCGATTTGGTTGACATTATAGATTGAACCCAAAATTTTTTTCCACTTTTTCCGACTTTTTTCCACATTTTTTGGGAGGTCTAAAAACGTTCAAAATAGAGCGCCTGTGTTGAAAAATCAGTGTTTTTAAGTGGAAAATTTTATGTACACATGCAACAGCGGTGTTTGATGCTCTTTTTGTATAAAAATTTCGCGCTCTACAAGAATATCACGATCAGTATATGTTATTTATGTTGAAACTTGAATTTCCTTCCTTCAGTAAAGCATTTTAGCCAATTCTGAAGTCTTTTTTGACAATTAAAACTATAATTTATCAAACGGCGCGAAGCGCTAGAAAATTTTGAAATTTTAGCTCTCTAAATCATTTTTGCATTTCAAAAACTGTGCAGAAGGTAAGGATTTTCAATCGTAGTGGAGTTCTAGGACCAGATTATCGATAAAAATGCTGCAATTGGCGCCGCGCGGCTTAAACATCAATAACAAGTAAGAATTGAATCAATTCGGCGAAGCGCCGAAAATTTTTTGTAGTTTCACCTCTTTGAAACGCATTTTTGCATTACAAAAACTACCCGAATCCGTGCAGAAGATAAGGATTTTCAATCGTAGTAAAGTTCTAGATCAAATTTTCGATAAAAATGTTGCAGTTGACGCGGCGCGGCTCAAATATTAATAACAAAAAAAGAATTAAATCAATTCGGCGCGAAGCACCGAAAAATTTTTGTAGTTTCACTTCTCTAAAACGCATTTTTCTATTAAAAAACTAACTGAATCCGTGCAGAAAATATGGATTTTCAATCGTAGTGAAGTCCTAGACCAGATTGTCGATAAAAATGGCGCGGCGCGGCTTAAGGATTACTAGACAAGACAAGACAAGAAAGTGTTTATTGTCAGAAAAATACACGAAATTTGATAAAACGCAAATACATGATAAAATAGTGACTGAACAAAAGGACATACAAAGATCACGGAAGTGATACAACTAGGTATGCCCCAACAATAAATTTGTAAAATCAATGTTTAGGAGCTCTTTTTGAACAAACGGATTTTGGGAGACGAGACTATTTGATTAGGTAAGGAGTTCCAGATTTTTCGGTATCTTTGCGAAAAATCGTTGAGGTGAGCATTGGAACGGACGACTGGCAACGTAAGTTTACGACTGTTAACTGATCGGGTAATGCCTTGACTAAAAATGAAAAATTCATTAGCATCAATACAAGATAAACCATTAATAATTTGATACATGAGACATAGACATATGTGAAGACGACGAAGTTCTAAAGAAGGCAGGTTAAGAAGCTTTAGGCGTTCAAGATAGGATAAATTGCTATTAAAACCAAAAAGACGTTTAGTAAATTTACGCTGAACATTTTCAAGACGATTTATATCATTTGCATAATATGGATTCCATACAGAAACAGCATACTCAAGCATAGGTCTTACATAAGTAGTATAGACCCAGCAATCGTACGGGACCCCAACCCTGAAAAACCCCGGCCTAAACCCCGACCCCCAACCGGGGGCATGATTTTTCGAGTCGGGGTTGAACCTTTTTCGGGGGTGAGATATAGCATTTTATTTGTGGGTACATAGAAGAATTGTATAAATAGCAAATATATTCGAACACGGACGATTCATTCACCAGCAAAATTAATATGTTAAACTCGACACTCGCGATATTTCATAAAAAGTATGCCTGGTCGCCATGTTGTTAAGACGTACATACATGCTCGCATATTTTCCATTATGAAGTGCGCCAAAATCACTGCGGAATCACAGGCGTAGCCGGTGGGGAATGGAGGCACATGCCTCCCGGAATTTATCAGAAATTATGTTGATTTTTCTGGCACAATGTGTCCAGAACAATTAAAGGCACAAGTGTCAAAATTTTCCGCGCTTCACACACTGGGCGTGGGGGGGGCTGAGAAACCAAAATTAAATATCCTGGAATTCAATTTTGAAAATTCTTCGTTTTTGCAATTTTGTGCTGGATAGTGCTTGATGAAAGTCATGGTGTCTATTATTTTAGGCCTTTTTGTTAAAATGACCCCCCCAGACTCCCAATTTGAATTTTATTATTTATATGCTTTGAAGCTGTTTAAAATAATCCAGCACTTCGCAGCACTTTAGTGATTTAATGCACTATTGGTTCATTGAATGAAACTGCACATGCTTGCTGAACATAATAGTAAAAGTGCGAAAATGTTTGTGTACCAATTTATCTATTCTCTGCTTTGTTTATCTTTCTTTACAAGGACACATAATTCTATTTTAAATGAAAGGAAAGGCCAAATTTTCTTGTGTTTTTGCGCATTTTCTGTTTTCTGAACTAGTTAATAAGAAGGCCACAAATGGGCCTGAAAATGGTAAGAACAAAATTATCATTGATACATCTTTCAATGACTTATTGGTTGCGACCGTTGCTGCGCTACATACTTAGCTGAGGTCGAAAAAGGCATTTCAGCTCAGAAGTTTTGTGCAGCGTAGGTGTTCATCAATTTTAAGTTTTTTGGACTTAATTCAAAACCGAGATTTTGCCAATTTGCGAAAATTTTAACTTTACTAATTAAACATTAGAGTGCTTTTTTACAAAATTTTCGGGGGTTCTGCTCTGATCTCGCTGGGGAGGCTTGAGCGCGCCACCCTAGACCCCAGCCGTACTAATCTCATTCTACATGTTGAAAGAGATTTTTAGGAGGACAGAAAAGGTAAAAGGAGTAGGAATTTTTGAAAATTTTCAGCGCTTCGCGCCGCAATTAGTTTATCAGTTCTGTATGATTTAAGCGGAATAAATTGAGTTTAAAGAGTAAAAACGTCAAAATTTTCCTGCGCTTTAGCACCGCCGATTATTGTCTTAGGGCGGTAAAATATGACTGAATTTCTTGATGCTTTGCGCCACTTATGATTTCCGAACATTTTGTCAATAAAAAGGCGTAAATTCTTCATGAAAACGGTAAAAATTTCAAAAATGTTCGGCGCTTTGCGCCATTGGCTCCTCTACAATCAGTGCGCCATAGAAAACCATTATGAAAAAACTGTGGAAGAATACGAAAAAGCGAGAGCGATTAGTGATTAAAATTGAAAGTAATGCTAAATTGCTAAAACCATGTTTGAACTTGGAATGAAAATAAAATGTTGAACATAACCAGCTTTATTAGTATGCCCTGCAAACAAGTTAAGGTATCGTTTTTATCCTTTTCAAATTGGTATGTAATCATGCAATGTTAATGGTTAATCTTCAACCCCGACCCCGACCCCGAAAACCGGGGTTTTTCATCCCGACCCACCCCGATCGGGGTGAAAATCTGACCCCGTACAATCACTGTATAGACTCCTAACTAAAATATCTTTATCACGAGAAAGAAAAGCTTTGTGTATTAGAAAACAACAAGAAACAGCTTTTTTAATTATGTGATTTAAATGTTCCTTACAATTGAGATTGTGGGAAATATAATAAGTAAGAATTTAATCAATTCGGCGCGAAGCACCGAAAAATTTTTGAAGTTTTAACTCTCTAAAACGCATTTTTAACATTACAAAAATTTTCCACAAATGCCCACCAAGCCCAAGAATTTTTTCCATTTCCCAAAATTTTGGTTGACAAATAGACCAAAAAGTGGAAAAAAACGGTGAGTCTTAACTATGAACGAAATAAATTCTTAATGTGAAAGATCTAAGTATAAAATTATATATACAACTAACTAACTACAATAAGTACAGTAAGAAGGTTAATGTATGATAATCATTATAACTTGCTATTTAAGTTTTGAAAATTCTCCTGAATTCTCCTAGATTTTCAGGATTCCACTGAATTCTCCTGACATTTTAAAATTCTCCTGCATTCTCCTGCATGTTTACAACTTCTCCTGAAATTTCTCCTGAAAAGCCCATTCTCCTGATCCTGAAAATTTTAGATTCTCCCGAATTCAGGAGAATTCTCCTGCACCTGGCAACCCTGATTGGCTGTATACGCCACGCGTCCTTTGCCTCGCCCTTAGGGAGTTCACGCCCCTACTGTTCCTGTTAAAAAGCTCAATTCTAAGAAAATCAATATCAGCTGTGTTTTATTTAATGCTAGAAGTTTGCTAAATAAGATATCCGAATTTCATGCTCTACTTTCTTCAGAACGTTATGATTTAGTGTTCGTCTCAGAGACATGGTTACATGATCATATTTCTGATGGCCTTATTTGTCCATATGCAACTTATTCTGTTCACAGATGTGACAGAATTGGCTATAGGGGAGGAGGTGTCGCACTCTTTTTCAAGAAGTCCCTAAAAATCATCAATGTTTCTATTGTGGAAGAATTCTTGTGTCCTGAAGTATTAGTTTGTGATTTTCCACTTGTGTAAAAAATCTGTCAGATTCATAATGTGTTATCGTCCACCCCAATATGACTCAGAAAATCGCTAATAAGTTAAGTAAATTATTTGAACATTATGTCGAAAATGCTCAAAATTGTATCCTACTAGGTGATTTTAATTTGCCTGATTTGAATTTGAATATTATTTCTGCTTATAGAAACCCTGTGACACAAGTATTTTATGACTGTTTTGTCAATCTTGGTCTTATACAATTATCTTTTGACCTGAATAGAGATGAAAATATTCTTGATCTAATTTTGTGTACTTCCAGCAATCTTGTCTTCAATGTATTAACTATTGAACCTTTCTCTAATAAAGATCATTCTAGCATTGAGTTCAGTTTACCTGCGTCTGTAGTACCCAACCAAACTTCCCTTGAGTATGACTTTAGAAAAGCGGACTATGCATCTATCGAGATTTTTTAGCCTCTATTGATTGGCACCTCTGTTTTACCCATTGCATTAGCATTAACGATTTTTGCGCTGTTTTTCTTGACATAATTAATGAGGCTATACATCGATACGTTCCTTTTAAGCATACTGTGCATAAAAAATCATTGCCAAAGTCGTGTCGTAAATTGTAAGTAATTAAAAAGGAACTTTGGGAAAAGTATAAAAAGAGTCGTTGCCCTGTTATTTTAAGCAAGTATAAGAAGATTACTAAAGAAATTAAATTTGCTTTGAAAGATCTTTTCACGAGGGAGTAACGTAAGCTTTTAAATTCTCGAAATGTAAAAAATTTTTATTCTTTCGTTAATGACCGTTTAAGAAAGACTAAGTCAGCTTCAATATTAATGTGTGATGGCAGGATGATAGAAATGATTTTGAAAAAGCTAATGCTTACAACTCTTTTTTGCGAGTAATATTGTTGTTGACGATCTTGTTTCTCCCCATTTCGCAAACAGAGTCAAAAGTGATGCTCATCCTCTTTCTGTAAAATTTGATGTTCTGACTATTTCTGAATCCATAAGTAGGCTTAAGCCCACTTTGTCGCTTTGCCCCGATGGCTTGTGTGCATATTTTATTAAGAAGTTGAAAACAGTGTTGCTTTCACCTTTTAGAAACCATCTTTAACGTTTCTTATCAAAGTGGAAAGATACCCGATTTTTGGCGAAAAGCTGTTGTGATCCCAGTTCATAAAAAGGGAGATATGTCATCAGTTGATAACTATCGTCCAATCTCCTTATGTTGTGTTTCTTGTAAATTAATGGAATCTATAATGAACAAGTCCTTGATTTCTTATCTAGAGAAGCAAAATCTGCTAAGTGAAAAACAGTTTGGTTTTAGAAAAAATAGATCATGTGCGTTACAACTTGTTGAGTGCAAAAATCAGTGGACCAAATTTCTAGATGAGGAATTCCTGTTGACATTGTCTACATTGACTTTTGTAAGGCTTTTGATACCGTGTCACACAAAAAACTGCTAATTAAGTTGGCATCTTATGGACTGAACAAACTTTCTTTTAATTGGATCGAAAATTTCTTGACTAATAGATCCCAAGTCGCTAAAATTAAAAATTCTCCATCTGATTCTATTCCTGTTACCAGTGGCGTGCCCCAGGGTAGTATACTAGGTCCCACACTTTTTTTAATCTTCATTAACGACTTATGTGAAATGCGCCAAAACAGTAATTTTACTTTGTTTGCTGACAATATCAAACTTTGGAATCTATCATCCAATTTGAATGAATGAATGAAATAATTTATTACTGAAACGCGACAATTACGAAAGATGTAAAAGAGTGATAAAACGTACGGTCAAAAGAATAAAAGCGTACAGCAAAAGGCGACGAGCGAGTCATGAAAATGACGATTTAAGCCCGCCTATAATAAATTTAGATAAGTCGACATCAATTAATCTAGATTTGAATATATTCAAGTTAGGGAAGAGACTACAAAATCAGGTAGGTGATTCCAAATTGAGATATACTTATAGAAAAAGTCAAATTTTTGTAAATTAGAACGGACAAGAGGAACAACTAGCTTGAAACGATTTGTGCAGCGAGTAGTATTTTGATTAAGCACAAAAAAATCTGTCATGCAAAGACAAGATTTTTGACTAATAATTTGATACATCATACATAAGCAAATATGAAGGCGACGTTAATTCTAATCGACACAAGTTAAGTTGGTTAAGGCGTTCGTCGTAAGAAAGAGGGCTATGATATCCAACTATGTATTTAGGTAAATTTACGCTGAAGAGTCTCCAGCCTGTTGATATCACTAATATAAGAAGGGTTCCATAAAGCACAGGAATATTCAAGGATCGGTCTGACGTAAACAATGAAGGCCTTTTACGAGATTATTTTTATCACGCGAAAAGAAGGATTTTCTAATTAGGATAGATCTCAAGAAAGCTTTCTTGATAATACTGTTGTAATGTTCCTTAAATTTAAGGTTGTGCGAAATTAGCACTCCTAAATCGCGAACATAGACAGAATCGTTCGTAATAACTTGTGTATTGAGTGTATATGACAATTTAGGATTATTTTTGCCCAAATATAGGCTGTGCATTTAGAATATGATATTGGTAAACAATTTCTGGTGGCCCAAATGGAAATTCTATCCAAATCGGTCTGAAGTGTTTGATAATTGCAGGAAAGATTGAATATTTTTAAGTCATCCGCGAACATAAAAGTCGAACTTGACAAGTTATCAAAGATATCATTTATAAAAATCAAAAACAACGTAGGTCCAAGAATGGACCCTTGAATAACTCCACTTGTAACAGCGGCATAATCTGAAAAACACTGATTAACGCGAACACACTGAATACGATTAGATAGAAAAGCTTTTAACCAATTAAACAGGTGTTGTTGAATACCGTAACTAGTTAATTTAACGAAGTTTAGATATGTCGACTTTGTCAAAAGCTTTAGCAAAGTCTATATAAATAATATCAACGGTTTCTTTACAATCCAGTGATTTAACCCAAGAATGTTTACAATTTAATAGTTGCAATTCGCAAGATTTATGTTTTTGGAAACCATATTGAAAAGGTGATATTAACTCATTTGTAGATAAATAAATTGATAGTTGAGTATTAATAATACTTTCCATTATCTTACAAGTTGAGCAACATAAAGAAACAGGACGATAATTTTCAGTTAATTTTCATGACACTTCAAGCTGACATAAATTATGTGCATGAGTGGGCCAATACATGGCAATTAAAAATATCAGTTAATAAATGTTTAGTTCTATATCTGGGTAGTTCAAACCCTAGGCATTCTTATCACATAAATGATTTCTATCTTTCTACTGACACACTTTGTGTAAAAGATTTGGGTGTTTTTCTGAATTCTAATTTATCGTCCATATCTCATTGTGAATATATTGTGAAAAAAGGCATGCAGTTAAGCAATCTGATCTTGCGTAGTTTTATTTCTAAAGACAGATTAATTACTTGTCAAGGCCTTCATTACTTACGTTCGACCAGTGCTTGAATATTGCTGTTTCGTGGAGTCCTTACCTGCTGTGTGATATCACCTCCGTCGAACGGGTTCAAAGAAGGTTTACGAAACGAATTTTTAGTGATAAGAATTTGACATATGCTGCAAGATTACACGAACTTGGTCTGGACACTCTTGAACTAAGACGCCTCCATAACGACCTAACATTAGCCTTTTTCTATTATCAAATGTCAAGCTCTTCCTTTCAAGGATTTCTTCACAATTAATTTAAATTCTAATCGAGCAGCAAATTCTTGTAAACTTCTCGTCAATCATGTAAATAAAAATTGCAGAAAATTTGATTTTTGCAATCGAATAATTCCTATCTGGAACTCTCTACTTGAACAGATTATAAGTGCTCCAAATAGACACGTTTTTTCGACTAAACTTAAAACATTAAACCTTTCTAAATTTCTTAAAGGGGCGTAAGTAAGAGCAGATTACCTTTACGTTTACTCCTGCTTCGTCATACTTAATTTGTTTTGTCTTTCATGTATTTTCATTTTCGTTCGTTCGTCTTATCCATGTATGTTAATATTTTCTTTCGACTTAGCGAATAAATTGTTGTTGTTGTTGTTGTTGATCGACGCACAAATACAGTAAACTTTGACAAATGAATATTTCTATGAACAGATGAACCTGTTGCAATGTTATCGTCGAAATGAAAGTCATTTCTCAACATTCACTATAGTAGCTGAAAAAGAGGTTCTCACTTATGCTACAGCGAGATTATTTATATTTATTATTTATTATTCTATTCTGCACAAAGATTTGTGAAATGGGCCGCAGAGCATGAGCACTTTTGAAAATCGTCTGCGTTAGTTTGAAAGAGCGACGGTTCTGTGAACCCATTGATCTGATATATGCCTATCGTAATCTTTGGGTTTACTGTCGATAAAATTCTTTAAAATTTATGTGTTAAGGTGTTAGAAGCATATTATAAGCATGCATGTGCCTATATGTATCGGTCAACTCCAGCAGAAGGATTTTTCTACAACAGTGACATGTTATTGATTTGCTAATATAAATAATATATTAAGATTTACTGTATGATCCTCGCCGACCAGTGTTGCTAGTTGCTAGCACCGTTTTTTTATTCCACTTTTTGGTCTATTTGTCAGCCAAAATTTTGGGGAATGGAAAAAATTTTTGAGCTTGGTTGGCATTTGTGGAAAATTTTTGTAATGTTAAAAATGCGTTTTAAAGAGTTAAAACTTCGAATATTTTTCGGCGCTTCGCGTCGATCGATTTAATTCTTTTATTATGAATCCTTAAGCCGCGCCGCGCCGAATTTGCAGCATTTTTATCGACAATCTGGTCTAGAACTTTACCACGAATCCTCATCTTCTGCACGGATTCAGTTAGTTTTTGTAATGCAAAAATGCGTTTTAGAGAAGTGAAACTACAACAACAACAACAACAAGAGATTTGCTGCAAAACGTACAAGACATGGTAAAAATAAAGACACAGCGTACGATACAAAGATATGATAAAACGATATATGACTAAGACGTCAGCAACAGGACACGCAGTCACGAACGTGAAAACTTACACGTGCCCCTTCAGATGAACAGAAAAATCAAAAGCATTTAGTTTGCGTTTAAAAATTTCTAAGCTAGGTGAATTTACAACATCAACTGGAAGTGAATTCCACAGATTCACATATCTATGACTGAAATTATACTTGAGAATATCTGAACGAGCTACTGGAACAGTCAGTTTAAAGTTATTGACATATTTTTTATTACTACAAAAATTTTTCGGCGCTTCGCGCCTAATTGATTTAATTCTTACTTGTTATTGATGTTTAAGCCGCGCGGCGCCAATTGCGGCATTTTTATCGATAATCTAGTCCTGGAACTCTACTACGATTGAAAATCCTTACCTTCTGCACAGTTTTTGTAATAAAAATGATTTAGAGAACTAAAATTTCAGAATTTTCTGGCGCTTCGCGCCATTTGATAAATTATAGTTTTAATTGTCAAAAACGACTTCAGAATTGGCTAAAATGCTTTATTGAAGGAAGGAAATTCAAGTTTCAACATAAATAACGTATACTGATCGTGATCTTTCTTGTAGAGCGCGAAATTTTTATACAAAAAGTGCATCTATCACCGCTATTGCATGTGTACATAAAATTTTCTACTTAAAAAACACTGATTTTTCAACACAGGAGCTCTATTTTAAACGTTTTTTTGAACCTCCCAAAAAACGTGGAAAAAAAGTCGGAAAAAGTGGAAAAAAATTTTGAGTCAACCAAATCGCTGGGAAAAAGAAAAACGGTGGTTGCTAGGTTGGTAGTTTTACTACCATTTTGGTAGTTTTTGTAGGCATTTGGTAGTTTGGGTCCCTATGCTTAACCACAGGGTGGTAGTTTTTCTGAGCACCCAAAATGGCGTTTTTGAATACTTTTGATAGTTTTTGACATTTTGACCTGGCATAGGCGTAGCCAGGATTTTCGCCAGGGGAATTCAAAAAAAATAAATTTTCGTCTAAAAAAACGCGCGGGGCCGTTAAATAACGTGTTTTTTGGGCTTTTCACATCATCCTGCACGATTTAAGCCATTAAAAAATTAAATTTTCTCAAAAATTTTTTCATGTTTTTGACGCAAAAATGCTTCTTTTACGCGCGAAGCGCTAATTTTGATTTTCTACCAATAAAGCGGTAGAAACTGCCAAATAATAGAATAAACCAGCGCGAAGCACCGAATTTTCGATTTTTTATCGCAAAACAGCATCACGCAACCATATTGCTCACTTTTTGAAAATAAAAATTTTCCCTAGGGGGGAATTCCCCCTTCCCCCCCACTGGCTACGCCAGTGTGACCTGAGCAACCCTGTCGCTGACTTCTCTCAGATCGACTGGAAGCTGTTCAACGTAGATTCATTAAATATATTTTTGGTTATAATAATATTCTTTCTTACGAGGATCGTCTAATACAACTTAAATTGTGCAGACTTGAATTAAGACGCTTGCAGATTTGTGTGTGTATGATGTATCAAATTATTTGTCATAAATCATGTTTAGAAGCTGATGATTTTTTTGTATTTAATCATAATATTACCCGCAGCATTAATTCTAATTCAGAAAAGTTTGATTTCTTTTGCAAATACATTGCACTTTGGAACGATCGTTTTTTTTGTGTCGTTTTTGTTTTTTTTGTTGTTTTTTTCTGTCGTTTTTTTGTTTTTTTTTGTCGTTTTTTGTCGTTGTTGTTTTTTGTCGTTTTTTGTCGTTTTTTGTTTTTGTGTTTAAAAGTCGTTTTTTCTGCTGTACGGAAAATTAAACCATCATTATCGATTGGCCCTGACGGACTTTGCGCATTTTTTGTGAAAAAACTTGCTTTGTACTTACCCAGCCCTTAACCACTATTTTTGAAATATCTTTTGGAACCCATTGTATTCCTGCACTGTGGCGCACCGCTAATGTTGTTCCTGTGTATAAAAAGGGCGACCGGAGTTATGCTAAAAATTACAGGCCGATATCGTTATGTTGTGTTACGTGTAAGATCATGGAATCGATAATTAACAGTTCGATGCAAGCACATTTACGTGAGAATAATTTGATCTCCTCCGGTCAGTTTGGTTTCCAAAAGGGTAAATCGTGTGAATTGCAATTACTAAAGTGCAAAAATGAATGGACTAAATTAATTGATGAAAAAACACTGTTGATGTTATCTACATTGATTTTCCTAAAGCTTTCGACGCTGTAGTTCACCGTAAATTAATTTATAAACTGGAAACTTTTGGATTTTCTGGAGATTTATTGAGTTGGTTAACTTGTTTTTTGAGCGATAGGACTCAAAGGGTTGTTATTAACGGTCAGTTTTTTCAAGTGAAAAATCTGTCACTAGCGGTGTTCCTCAGGGCAGTATATTTGGCCCGATTCTTTTCGTTTTATTCATAAATGACATTAGCGACCGCTTAAATAGCAAAGTTTGCTTTTTGCCGATGACATCAAGCTTTATAATTTATCTAGCAATCACACCCAACTTCAAGATGATATCACTAAACTCGTAGTCTGGTCAAAGGATTGGCAGCTTAAAAATTGCTACTGAAAAATGCTACGCGTTATATCTAGGTTTTGGAAATCCCAAGCATTCTTATAGAATTTCTGACCTGACTGTAGAACAGAGTGTAAATTCTGTAAAGGATTTGGGTGTTTACGTATCAAGTAAACTTGATTTTAATTTCCACCATAAGGATATAACGCGTAGAGCTTATGCTAGGGCTATGCTA
The DNA here is from genome assembly GCA_036768485.1 of Mermis nigrescens. NCBI lineage: Eukaryota > Metazoa > Nematoda > Enoplea > Mermithida > Mermithidae > Mermis > Mermis nigrescens. Next base: position 11,226,682 of record JAVLUZ010000157.1, on the reverse strand, counting down.
ATATGTAAATCATTTGCTTCTAAAAATAAACTAAATATGTCTAGGGCTTTTACTGTTTACGTCAGACCGCTTCTTGAGTATTGTAGCACTGTTTGGAATCCATACCGTAAGACCCATGTTTCAATGATCGAAAATGTTCAAAGGAAATTTACACGTAAAATTATTGGATTTCGGACTTTCTTATGCTGAAGGACTCAGTTCCTTAGAATTTGATAGCCTGGAGATTCGCAGATTGCGTAGTGATCTGTGTATGATGTATCAGATATTGAGTGGTAGATGCGTTTTGCAGCAAGCCGACTTTTTTACTTTTTTGTGAAAACAGCACGCGTGCTCAAAATTCAATGAAATGTGAATGCACTCCTTTTCGGCTTGATGTTCGTGGGCATGATTTATCCAATAGGTGGATTCACGTATGGAATTCCTCCCTGAAGCTGTTATAAGATATCCTAGTGTTGCTTCCCTCCGTGAAAAGTTGAAAAAAGTTGATCTAACGGGGTATTTGCTAGAGGGCGTGTTCTAAGTGCATAATTTATTTAGCCTGCGCGCCTACCTTCGTCTTTTGCACTAATCTCGTATAAATGTACTTTATTTAATAATTTATTGCTTTTAGAATATGCGATTTTGTATGATGATTACTGTCGAATGTTTATTTATAATTGTATTGCATTGTATATTAGTGTTTCTTTTCTTATTGTGTTCTTTTTTGTGCGACGAAAATAAATATTTGTAATGTATGATTGTATTGATCTTCCTGACTTCATTGTATCCTCCCTAACCTAAACATATTTAAATCCAGGTTAGTAAAGTCTGATTTATCTAGACATCTTGTGGGGCGCGCGTTAAAATTGTCATTACATTGACTCGCATGTCCCCTTACTAATGTGTATCTATTATGTAACTCGTCATTCTGTATTTTATCACTTTGGTTTATTAGTAATAAAATTTCTTTCTTTCTTTCTTCCATCCAAAATGCCATATATTTTTGGCTTATCTCCTAATGGTTTTTCGAGATATTATTAAGCAACGTTGCACTGTTTTCTGCCGTTCAAAGATACAATTGACTTTTTTATCTTCGCGTTGCATTAAATTCATAAGAAAATTGGTGTCTACTAAGTATGAGATTCAGTCGCCATATTACAATCGCTGTATTAGTTTTGATTGTGTAACACAAGTTATTTTAGCATTCTGAGTCGAATTTTCATGTGTAAATTTAACCCAAGACTTACGAAAATCTCGGCGCTTCTCGACTAACTAATATAATCAGCTGAATTTAGGACAAAGTAGCACTTTTGTTGCGGGTCACGGACATACATGCACAGCATGGGAATTCTGGGGGAGGGAAAAGAAATTATAAAGTGCCTTTTTTGGGTCCAAAAATGGTAGGTAAGCGTCAAAAACATCGTTTTTCAGCGTTTCTGACGATGCTATATCTTTTTAGAGTATAAAAACAAATAATTTCGAAAAAAATCAAAAAAGTCGGAGCAAATTGAAGAGAATATAGCCAATACATGAGTATAATGGCGCGAAGCACCGAAAATTTGGCTTTTTTGAGCAATTAGATAGCTAAAAACCCTTAAAAAAAGCATCTTTTAACAAAATTTTGGAAAATTTTTTGAATTTTTCAAAAACTCGCCAATTCTGGGAGAGGGGATGAAAAAATTTTTGCGGGGGGGGTTAAAATTTTGCTGGGGGGTGGATAACCCCCCAACCCTCCGAAATCGGCTATAGATGCAACTATAGGTGGGCAGCACCAAAATTCTGGGAGTGCAAAGATTTTTCAAAGGTCAAACAATGGTCTTAAAAATAGTGGTAACTGGTATGATGAAAAAACACCATTTTTCAACGTTTTCATCGAGCTCTATCCATTGGCATAAATAAAATCGCATAAAAAACAAAAAATTCTCAAAAATTGAATTCTGTGAGGGGTATTTTGCTTTTTAACGGGGGTAATCGGCCTTAGGGGGAAGGTGCATCCCCTACCCCCTCCCCACGTCCACGTGTGAATGCAAGCAACCCCCGTGCCCAACATGTGGTCTGCATATGTGCACGGGTAAAAGCATCGTCACAAATGGGCTACATTGCTAAGCTAGTGTCTAATGTACCCTGGTTAGCATCACACCTGGGCAAGGGGTTCAACCAGGTTCAACCGGGTACCAAGCCGGACCAGGTTCGGTACCAGCCGGAGGTTCCACCGGTTGCACCCTATGTTTTGCCACAAAACTTTTTTGAACATTTTACAAGATGAGATGCCACCAACAGTGCAGCCAAAATCAGTTGCTGGGCTTCAAAAATCGGTTGCTCGGGTCTAAAAATCGGTTGCTGGGGCCCAAAAATCAGTTGATTTTTAGACCTCAGCAACCGATTTTTGGAGCCCACCAGCTAGTTTTTAGACCCCAGCAACCAATTTTAGGACCCCACCAACTGATTTTGGAGCCCACCAACTGATTTATGACCTTAACCAGCGATTTTTAGACCCCATCAACAGAAATTTTGAGCCCACCAACTGATTTAGGACCCCAGAAACCGATTTTTAGACCCCATCAACCGATTTTTAGACCCCAGCAACCGATTTTTTAGACCCCAGCAACCGATTTTTTGGAGCCAAGAACTGATTTGAAGACCTCAGCAACCGATTTTCGGATCCCACCAAGTGATTTTTTGACCCTAGCAATCTATTTTTAGACCTCAGCAACCGATCTTTGAAGCCAACCAGCTGGATTTTAGACTCCAGCAAACGAGTTTTGGAGTTCTGCGACCGATTTTTGGAGCTCAGCAATCAATTTTCAGATCCCTAACGATCGATTTTTAAATCCCGATAACAAAATCGCTTACTGGGCTCTGAAAATTCGGTACTTAGGTAATGCAAAATTCAGAGATGGTACTAGTAAGGCATGTGTACACCTACATTAATCGTGTGTACGTAGCGTAGCCTTAAAGGACGTAAATATACAATTGTGTTGGTAAGTTTGCACGTTTACAGAGAGCTCAGCTCATTAAGGGTGGTCTATGTCGTCTAAGAGAGGACAAAATACATTAGTTAGGTACATACATGCACAGCATGGGAATTCTGGGGTGGTGAAAACCTAAAGTGCCTTTTTTGGGCCCAAAAATGGCCGGTACGCGTTAAAAAACATCGTTTTTTGGCGTTTCTGACGATACTCTATCCTTCTAGAGCATAAAATCATGAAAAAAATTTCGGAAAAAGTTGAATAAATTGACCAATATATCGCCTAAAACATGAATATATGGCGCGAAGCGCCGAAAATTTGGCGATTTTGAGCAAATAGATAGCCAAAAACCCTTAAAAAGACACTTTTTCTACCAATTTTCAGGTAAGTTTAGGAAACTTTTGAAGAATCGCCAATTCTGGGGGGGTGAAAAATTTTTTGCGGGGGGTGAGAAATGATTCTGCGGGGGGGGGTGAAAACCGTCACCCCCACAAACCCCTCCAGATCATGTATGGTTAGGTACCACAATGATACTGACACGGACGACACATCAGATTATTTGCTTCCTCAATCCTTGATTGCCATTGTATGCATTATTGTCCTGTGAGCTTCATGGCTAATCGTGATTTCGGCAACTTTATAATATGACGGAAGGTTAAATAACATCTGAAAATTTTGTTAGATCTCATGGTCTCATTCTTGATGCTCAGACGCTTATACAACCTAATCTAATAAGGAAGTCATGCAATTTTAGAAATTTTAATTGCAAAGGCACTCGTAAATTTTCTCTGATAATTTATTCAGATAGGTTTTGTCTTGTAGGAGGTGATCTATGAACTTCATAGTGCGCTATTTTATGTACACATGGCTAACGCAGGTGTACACATTAGGGATGTGCCGATACCACTTTTTTGAAAATGGCCGATTCCGATTCGATTTCGATTCTTTATATCTCAGAAATGTCGATTCCGATTCCGATGCCGATTCTGCAAAACTCAGAATCGCCGATCCGATTCGATTTCGATTCTAAAATATAGGAATCGGCCGATTCCGATACCGATTCCGATTCCTGTGATAAGCGTTATATGCCATAAGAAATCAAAATTGAAGTGCGTGCGCACTGCATTTTGTGAATATAAAAGTCATTCTTTTATCGATCAGATGTTTTGTTTGCCGAATATGTAAAAGTAGACAAAGCATTCAGCATTTAGCTTTAATTTATCTTGAAATTCACTTCTTCTGGCTAGCTCGCTCAACTCAAATTCATATCTTTAATGCATGTTCATTCGCATCAGTTTATATGTACGACGAGTATATTCGCACTTCGCTAAATTCATTTAGAGTAAGAAAATTTTGATTATAAGCCTTTTATGCGCACTAAAAATTTTTATTG